>JAINUG010000429.1:197500-202500 GCA_029706075.1 Aldrovandia affinis
TCATCCAGCGCTCCCTATTAAATGAAGTGGCCAATAAAAGCTACGCTAATTAAGAGATGAGCTGGCCTGGGCAGTCTCGCAGAAATACTGCTCAGTATTCTCCTGTGTGTGTGTGTGTGTGTGTGCGTGCGTGCAGACATTTGAGGGTATGTGGGTATGTGTGTGTGTGTGTGTGTGTGTGTGTGTGCGGTCGTGGGGGGGAGGGCGTGTGCGTATGCGACGAAGTAGCTCGTCACTAGTGAGCGGCAAGGTCAAAAACACACCGCACCCACAGACACAGATGGGCCCTCATGCACACCGTTTTCAGTTTTACAAGTCCGTTTCTACACCTCATTTATTTAGCCATTTATTCAAACAGGAGCCAAGCTAGCTAGCTGAAATGCTACCCAAAAGTTTATCACCAAACATTTAGCGCACTAACTGTGCATTCGCGAAGTGCACACGCGAACACAGTTTCGCTATAAATACCGTGAAAGCATACACATAAACACATTGTATTGTGCATTACAAACATCTTTTATTTTACTTGGCATTCTTTTTGGATGAGCTGTATGACCTGTTGGTTGCTGCTGCGCCAGCACTTCCTGATTCCTGCAGGTAGCGTAGGACCCAAACCGAGCCAGGGCCACTGGAGCTGGCTTTATGGTGCCTGACTCAAATTTTGGGGCATGCGAAGTTCTTGCAATTTGGGAAAAACCCATTGAAGTAGGGGGTTTCCTTGGTAATCAGATTAAAAGGAAGTCCATTGAAAATGCATAGTTTTAATGTTTAGGTGGTATGTTCCTTATAAATGTTATTTTGCACTATGAATGTAATGGAAAAACAATAATACGATGAAGATGATTAATTATTGGGAACCCATGTTTTTGTGTGGGATTGGCTGGGGGTAAGGGCTACCTTTATAAAGTAGCTCTGCCTCTACCTCTACCTCAAGAGGGGGAGAGGAGCTGGGACTTTAAGTAGGAAAAGGTCCTAGAACGTGGAGGGCCATTTTTTGAGAAAATAAGTTTAGTGTTTGTGAAAATTTACCGTGTTTTTGTGAGTTTAAATAGTTTTTTATTGAATGTAACGTCTGTTTCAAAGTCGACGACCAATGTAAATATCCTGCACTCGATATCCACTGTAAATAAACGGCAACACTGGTTGGGGAAATAGGAACTTGGCTGTGCCTTTTTGTTCGGCAACGTGACCCAAGCCCAGACCAGGGCGTGACCGCATGTGCGTGTACGTATGTGTGCGTGTGTGTGTTTGTGTTTGTGTGGTGTGTGTGTGTGCGTGCGTATGAGGGTATGTGTGCATGTGGGTATGTGTGACGGAGTATGTGTGTGCATATGTGTGACCGTGTTTGTGTGTGTGTGCATGTGTGTGAGCATGTTTGTGTGTGTGTGTGTGTGTGTGTGGGTGTACTTATGTGTGTGCGTGAGGGAGTGTGTGGATATGTGTGCATGTGCGTGTGTGTTTGTGTGTGTGAGGGAGTGTGTGGATATGTGTGCATGTGTGTTCGTGTGATGGAGTGTATGTGTGTGCATATGTGTGACCATGTTTGTGTGTGTGCGTATGTGTGAGGGTGTTTGTGTGTGTGTGTGTGTGTGTGTGCTGTACCAACTCTTGTGCTTACCCACAGAGTCCCAGGGGTCAGAGGTCGTCAGGCCAGTGGGCGGGGCATCCCAGGGGTCGTCACAGGGGCGCAGTGGAGACTGGACCGAAAATGTCCACCAGGTCCATCATAGCAGACTGAAAGAGCACGGAGGCTGTGGTCAGGCCACTGGAATTAACTGCACGGGCGCTCGCGGGGCTAATGCTAACCACATGGCCGCTCCATCACAGTTAACTACTGTACGCTGTCGCACCACTAGGGTTAACTACACAGTGAGTTTTGGTTTTACAGCGGTAAAACCAAAAAAAAAAGGTTTTTGCTGGACCCTGAGAAAGTCTGGCTGCATGCTGTGCGTGTTCTGTGCGTGTGTGTGTGTGTGTGGATGCTGGGTGCTGTGAGTGTGTGTGTGGGTGCTGTGTGTGGGTGTGTGTGGGGACAGTAGAGGAGTGACTCACCTCCCCCGTCCCGCTCTCACTCTCCCTCCTGCTCTCCTCCAGAGCTTTCTGAAGCAGGGACTCGTCTCCTTGGCGACTGCGCTGCTCCTACAGACAGACGGACAGCGGTGACAGGCTTAGTGATGCACACACACAGCACGCACGCACACACACACACACACACACACACACACACACACACACACACACACACACACACACACACACACACACACACACACACACACACACACACACACACACACACACACACACACACACACACAATCAGCGTGACGATCTCTGAGAGCACATTGACACAGCATGTGGTCCAGAGTAAAGCCGTGTACAGCTGAGCTGACACACTGTAAGAGTCAGGGGAGGAAAGGTTCCTGTAGTAGGAAGGAAGAGTTTGAGTTTGAGTTTGAGCGCACAAACACAGGTCATTCATACAGCCGCTCCGCTGTCCTACCCTGGCAGTGAGAGGGAGAGGGAGAGAAGAGAGGAGAGAGAGAGGGAGAGAGGGAGAGAGGGAGAGAGGGAGAGAGGGAGAGAAAGGCAAAGAGAGAGGGAGAAAGGGAAAGAGAGAAGGAGAGAGATGGGCAAACCCTCAACAGAGAGAAAGGGAAGACCTTACATGTGAAAGAGGAGAGATGACACAGAAGAGGGTGTGCAAATTAGAGAAGGCACGTGTGTGTGTGTGTGTGTGTGTGTCTCAAAGGAGAGATGGAGAGAAACAGGACAGTCACAGCTGTTAAAGCTCTGAGCAGCGCTGCTTTAGAGAGAGGTGTTAAGACACAGGCCCGGGGTGGGGGCGCCCTTCCCCCCTCGCGGGCCTGATGTGGCCCCTAAGGGGCCCCTGGCAGGGCCCCCGGGGGCGTTACCTGCTCGTGCTCCTCTTTGCTGAGGCTCAACGCTATCTGGAGCTGCATGTCTTCGTCCATCTCCAAGGCGACGGGAGGGGGCGGTGCTGGCTAGAGGACGGAGAGAGGGCATTGGTGTGACAATGGGGGGGGAGGGGGGTAGGACACTGGAGGCCCCTCCCCCTGGGTTTTTTTTTCTCTCCCACAAATCCAGCCAATGAAAGGGCTTAGGAGCAGCCTCTGCCACAGTGGCCCCTCCCGTCCCTGAGTTTGTTTGTTGCAGAATGGAGATGTAAGAAGCAGCAGAAAGCTCACACTACTGGTCATGGTGCTGAGCAATGAGTCAACTCAGTGAACTACTGGTTAGTGGGCGAAGGGGGGAGAGGCGCGAGGAGGGGGCAGACATTATTGGTGGGAGGAGCAGAGCGGTTGCTCAGGGGCAGAGAGGATCCTGTCTGATTGGTTAGAGTGAAGGGGGCGGGCCGTCAAGTGCGGTGGGTGGTGCTACTCGTTGGACGAGAGAGGAGGAAAGAGAGGGAAGGGGAGAAAGAGAGCGAGAGAGAGAGAGAGAGAGAGAGAGAGAGAGAGAGAGAGAGAGAGAGAGAGAGAGGGAAGGAGAGCGAGAGGGAAGGGGAGAGAGTAGGGGTGGGAGGGAAAGAGAGGGGGAGAGATGGAGAGGAAGAGAGCGAGAGGGAGAGAGAGAGAGGAGAGGGAAGGGGAGAGAGTAGGGCAGGGAGGGAGGGAAGGAGCGATGGAGAGAAAGAGAGCGAGAGGAAGAGGGAGAGGGCAGGGGAGAGAGTAGTGGAGAGAGGAAAGGGGGAGAGAGTAGGGAGAGAGAGAGAGGATGGAGGGAAAGAGAGGGATAGAGAGAGAGGGAAGGGGAGAGAGTAGGGGAGAGAGAGAGAGGGAAGGAGAGAGAGTAGGGGAGAGAGAGAGAGGGAAGGAGAGAGAAGGATGGCGTGTTATTTGGCTGCAGGGAGAGAAGGGCTTAGGTTAGGAAGCGCAGGCAGAGAGAGAGGCCCGGTCAGAGGGGCCCCTCCGCCCCCCTCCCCTCCCTCCCCGAACACCGATACCTGCTGCAGCTGCTCCTGGCTGAGACAGAGGGCGATCTCGAGCTGGGTCTGCTCATCCATGTCCACACGGGGGGCAGGCTAGGAGGGGGGAGGGCAAGGTGTGACAGGGAGCAGGGCAGGGGGTTCAGGGGGTGTGGGTTAGAAAGCACCCAATCAGAGGATAGTATCGGGGGAGGTGTAAATTATGCGTAAAACAACACAATCAATCCTGAACCCTGAGGAGAGAAACGAGATAAACAGGAGGCTGAAAATGTTTCAAGTGCAGTGCTCTTATTCCAACACACGGGGCAGTATTATTATTAGTATATATATTTTTTTTTTTTACAATTCATACAATATTTTTATTCGAAAAGTTGCATTTTGTAGCAATATGAAGTCTTTTCCAGTTGTCGTCAGCCTTCCTGCGTCCCTGGCAGCGTAACGGTTGGGTGGTTCCCCGTCAGTCGTAATGTGTGTGTGAGTGATGGCGTCGCACTCTCTCAGGGGCTCACAGGAAGCATCATTACATCACAGTACTGCAGGCCTCTCTCAGAGCCAGTGGGGGCTCCACTGAAGGGGGGATTGGGAACACATTTACCAGGTGAGACGCAACGTTCTGAGGGACGCACTGTTCCGGTCCGATATGACGACACACACACACACACACACACACACACACACACACACACACACAGACACACACAGACACACACAGACACACACACACACACACACAGACACACAGACACACAGACACACACACACAGACACACACACACACACACACACACACACACACACACACACACACACACACACACACACACACACACACACACAGGGAACCTGCCCTTCCTTCTTCAGCACCAGAATGAAGCTCAAATCAAAGCTGCTCTTGTGGAATATGGTCGTGTCAGTTCAGCTGTTCTTCTGCATTTAAATGTGTCACTGCTGCCAGCCTGTCCGAACAGAGGCCCAAACTCCCACTAAACTCCCGCTAAACTCCCGCTAAACTCCCCGCTAAACGCTAAACCCCGCCAAACTCCCACTAAAC
>JAINUG010000429.1:212500-245000 GCA_029706075.1 Aldrovandia affinis
AGAGGGGGAGAGGGGGAGAGGGGAGGGGGAGAGGGGGAGAGGAGGGGGAGAGGGGGAGAGAGGGAGAGAGGGGGAGAGGGAGAGGGAGGGAGGGAGGGAGGGGGAGAGTAAGAAAGAGAGAGAGAGGGAGGGAGAAAGGGAGAGAAGAAGAGGGAGAGAGAATGCACACAGTTAGACTGAGACCTACTCCACATCAATCTGTCGATCCACATTTAAAGCAGCAACTCAGACTCATTTCCCAAAAGCACAAATGAACCCCAACCCCCACTCCCACTCCCACTCCCACTCCCACTCCCACTCCCACTCCCACTCCCACATCACCTACCCCCATCACTCATCACTCATCACTCATCACATCACTCATCACTCTTAATCTACCTGCCCTGCCACAGAACATCGCCTTCGTCTTCACATCTAACCAACCATTACCAACCATCCACCCACTAACCGACCATCTCCAACACTGGCCACACAGCAAGGGAGAGCGCTCACCGCTGAGCTGCCACCGCAGACCGCAGCAGGGCCCTCCAGAGAGCCAGGGGGGGAAATGTGTTAATTGTGTTTCCTCGGGAACTGGGTCAAATTAGCACACTCATTCATCAGCCCGGCAGCCAGCTTTATCCAGGGCAAGTGGAAGCGATTTTACACCCTACGTTTCCGTGACACGTTTCGCACGCCCGCGCGTCGTCAAAGTGGGGCGCCCGAGATCGAAGAGCCAGACCCGAGTATCCTCCAACCCCCTACTGTTATTGTTTTTATCATTTTATTTTTTCCAATTTTCCCCGTTTTTATCCCAATTTGGTAGCCAATTACCCAGCTGTGCTTAGTTCAATCCCCCTTCCCTCGTAGCTCGTGCGGTAGCCCTGTGACCGGCAGTGACAAGGACGAATCGCTTGCCAGGTTTTCACTCTCACCCTCTCTGGAGATACTATGCCTGGGCCCACGTACACAACGCGCATTACATTACAGGCATTTAGCAGACGCTCTTATCCAGAGCGACTTACAGTTTACATTCCATTTATACAGCTGGATATTAACTGAAGCAATTCAGGTTAAGCACCTTGCTCAAGGGTACAACGGCAGTGCCCCACCTGGGGATTGAACCTGCAACCTTAACGTTACAAGCCCAGTTCCCTAACCATTATACCACACTGCCTGCCGCATCAGAGTCGGACCGCTGATCCAGGATCAGGTTTCCCCTGGCCATACCCTAAGCTTACCCATTATGAGCTGAGACACTAAACTGACCCTAGATCAGCGCTCCCACTACAGTGAGGGACGGGGGCCGTTCGCAGGGCAGAGGGTGAATCTGTCGAGACGCAAACGCACAGGTGACCACTCGCACGCCTTCAGCAGCACGGCGGGGCGAAAGGGGGCGTCCCAACGAACCACGTCCATCCCGCGGCGGCCATTCTTCTCTAAAGAACCCGGCGAGGAGTTTTTCTGAAAGCGTGGGCCGAACGGCGCCTCTGGTGGAAGTGCAGCAGCTGGGGTAGAGTCCGAAATGGAGAGGGGGGGGTGGCAGAGTTTGACCGGGCATAGAGGTCCGATCCAGGTGGAGGTGTTAACGAACGGCATTACCAAATAATATCATTCAAGTTGGGCTGGAAATGGCGGTTTTGGCCAACTTAGGCCGAAGTTCAACTGAACTGAAATGTCAAGTCTTTTCTTTTTCTGGTCTCAGTTGATTTGGAATGTAGCGCACGCTCAGAACCGAGCGCACGTTTGGCCATCCACCGCTCTCGCGTCGAGCAGCAAACAAACACCCGCTCCGTGCGATGACGTCACCGGCAGGCGAAGCTGAATGCGGGCGGTGGGGCCATATTCGGGGTCTCCATGACGCCAGGAGGCCGAGGGCTCCTATCACAGCCGGCCTGTGGAGCGGGGCTGACTTGTGTGTGTGTGTGTGTGTCTGAGATCGCCATGGCAACACCGTCCCCGTAGGAACAGAGAGAGAGTGTTACAAGCAGCACACAGTACGCTGGACTAATCAGTTTCTCACACACGCACACGCTCGCGCGCACACACGCATACACACGTAGCTGCAAGCACGCACACACACACACACACACACGCACACGCACACGCTCACACACACACACACACACACACACACACACACACACACACACGTATGCATGTGCATGAAAATTAAAAAAACATGCATGCCCTTGTGCACACGTTCAAGCCCACACACGCTGCAAACCAATGAACACAGCAATGAACAGCAGGGAAGCAAAGGTCTCTCTGCTATTGCTGAATTAAACCCCCGGCTAACCCAATGCCACGGTCTCACACAGTGACACTAGTGCGCTCTCTCTGAAAGTCACACGCGGCGTTAACCACCATCACCCTCTCGGCCCCATTGCAAACCCCCATCCTCACACAGCATTAGACTCACTCGTCGATACAATTAAAAAAACTAATAAATAAATAATAAAAAATTCTATTCTGGGACGTCAGAGTGCGCACTTGAGAAAAGATCGATGGGACGATGAAAGATCCCCCCGCCCGATGAAAGATCCCCCCCCGCCCCCCCCGAGACGTTTCGTAAAGCAGGCAGGATGGAAAAACAAGAAACCACAATCCAGAGTGGCGTTAACTGCAGGTGCACTCAACTGCATTACTGGCAATCCCGCTCTCCAAGCGCAAGCAAGAGATTACCGCAATCGCCACTCCTCCGCCCCCCTATTTTAGGTGCGCTAACTCAGAGGACACTCAGCGCCGAGAGGGGGCTGACGGGGCGCCCGTCTCAGGACCCGAGAAGGCCCGGTTCAGCCAGCCTCACAGAACCGGCCGGTTTCCCCCGCTCTGACGGACCTGGAGCCGTAGGGAGCAGTGGGGCTCGTTTGCTGAAGGTGCTTTTGGCCTGAAGGGGGCGCCGCTGTCAGGGATGGGAGAGTGAGGTGTCTCAGACCTCTTAATGGGTGGGGCCACAATGAGCGGTCAGTCACTGACACGTTTCAACCAGTAAAAAAACAACAAAAGTTTGTTCTACAGGGGCCTCCCGGGTGGTCTAGTGGTTATTACAACGTTCGACGCTGGCCACTGCGACCGGGGTTCGATTCCACCGGCCGCACCAGAGTCGGCTCTGGCCAGGAGTGCCACTAGGGGGCGGCAATTGGCTGTCCGCCCCAGGGAGGGGGGAGGGAAGCCGACATGAGTTGATAGCATAGGAGTGGCTCTGGAGTACCGGAGTTACGGTCAACGGCTGGGCGAGTGCCGTCTCGGAGGAGACGATACCTCGCCTTTGTCACTGCCGGTCACAGGGCTACGGCAGCGAACTCATAATACGAGGCGGGGATTGACATGGAAAAGAGAGGGTGTAATAGGCTACTAAATGAGGAGAAAATGGGATAAAATCAGAAACAAATTCTTTAACCAAAAAAGAAATAGTTCGTTCTACAACAGCAGAACAAAACGAGTGGTCCAAATCAGTCAGCCATTGATTTTATGATTTTTCATTTCACGAAGGCTCGTTGTCCCATCGCTAAGTGTAGGCCTTGGACGAAGCCCAAAGAGAGCGCAGAAAAAGCAGAGCCCAGTGAGTGAACATGTGTGACCCTCCAGGCCCAGGGGTGAGTCCCAGTGAGAACAAAATCGCCAAAGAGAGCACAGTAGTCGGAAGCAAGAGGCCCCTCATCAAGGTGACACAGGCCCCCCCCAGTGTTCCCAGCTTCACCGTGGCTCTGGATTTCAGCCTTCCGGTGGAAAAAACCCCAGCGCTTCATTTCATGGGGGGTGACATTACATTATTAATTTAGCCGTATGTGAGACTGCTAACCCTGCTTGCATTTCATATTTAAGTCGGTTACGTAACCCCCTGGCGTTTTACAGGGCGCGCTCCGTGAAGCTAACTGCTAGCAGGTGAACGGATGCCAGAGCAGATGTGGAAACTCCAGCGCCTCTGGCAGACGTGGTTCAATGGGCTGGATCTGAAAACCCAAGCGAACGACATTCTCGACTGCCTGCCTTATACCAACCACCGGGCGTTTGAGCTTTTAAAACTTACCTTTCAGTTACATTTTACATTTACATTTTAGGCATTTAGCAGACGCTCTTATCCAGAGAGACTTACACAGTTTACATTTTTATTTTACATACAATCCATTTATACAGCTGGATATTTTACTGAAGCAATTCAGGTTCAGTGCCTTTAGCTCAAGGGTACAACAGTAGTGTCCCCACCTGGGAATCGAACCTGCAACCTCTGAGTTACAAGCCCAGTTCCTTAACCATTATGCTAACACTGCTGACAGTTGGGAGTTTTATTGCAGTCCCCTGTCAGGCAGTTCCCAGGACTCAAAGGGGTGCTCTAACCTCCACTGTTTTTCTCCTCAACTGATCAGGAAATAGTCAACAATTACAGCTTTTTTTTTTTTTTTTTTTTACTATCAAATTTTTTTTCTTCATTCACTTCAGTTAGCAAAGGGCTTAAGGCAAAAACATGTATAAAATTATTATTTTTTTAAATGTCATCAATTAAACTCTTTTTTTATTGTGTTTTTTAATGTTTAAATTTCATCCTCTCGCCCCAATCAGAGAGAAGGAGGACGCCGAAATACTTCCTGATCGCCTCTGGGTTTTTACAGTGTGTGATGGATTAAAAACAAATATATAAGAGTGCTACCGTTATTGGGGGTTTTTTTCACTGCGATAACGACTCATCAAACCAAAAAGACAGAATCCTGTGAAATTCAAACACATGCACAGGAGCCGTTCTTCCTGTCCTGAAGGCCCCATTAGCCCCCGTGAGCCCCTGCTCTCTCGCTCCAGTCACTCATCACACCCTACACCCCTCCCAGACCCCTCCGCTCTGCCTCCTCTGGTAAACTGACTGTTCCATCCCTCCCGGCCCCAGGCAGCCGCTCCTCGTGGTCTCGCCTCTTCTCTGTCCTGATCCGTCACTGGTGGAACAACCTTCTGCAATCGGTCAGGACCGCGGAATCACTTGTGATCTTCAGCAAGAGACTCAAAACCCACCTCTTCAGACTCCACTACCACTGAACACTGTCCATCTAGCTAAATTGTCTTCACCACTGTTTACTTGTTCTATACTATACTATACTATAATAAAAAATAAAATAAAAATTACACTAACCTTTTCTTTCCCAGTGTTACAGGTATGCTACGCAGCTGCCTGCAATGTCTATCGCTGTATTCCTGCACTGATCTCATGCGCTAACTATGATTGTTCCTACCATGTATTAATGCACATCTTGTAAGTCGCTCTGTTTAAGAGCGTCTGCTAAATGCTTAAAATGTAAATGTGAAATGCTCCCTCAGGACGCCGCTGTGAGAGCAGGGCCTCGTTCACATGTAATGGTCAGTGCGCTGCCGCGTCCCCTCCATGGCTGACCGGGCTGATGGGTTCAGTGGCCGTGCGTCCCTACTGCGTGGAGGCTCTTAAACATTGAGCGCCCGTCAGTGGGCCCTCTGGCCCTCCATGCTCTCCCCTGCCATCGATCCCTTCCCTCCGGCTGACCCCTCGCTGCCCTTACCGCTAACGGCGCCCCGGTGCGGTGAGCTACAGAGGGGGGGGTTAAGTGGTGCATAGTGGGTGTACTGTACTGAACAGTGGGTCGAGGTATAGTATAGTATTGCATGGGCAGACTTGGTGGTATAGCAGAGGCCAGTGTGTATACAGTTGCTGGTATAGTATAGCATTGCATGTGCAGACTTGGTGGTATAGCAGAGGCCAGTGTGTATAGAGTTGCTGGTATAGTATAGTATTGCATGGACAGACTTGGTGGTATAGCAGGGACCAGTGTGTATACAGTTGCTGGTATAGTATAGCATTGCATGGACAGACTTGGTGGTATAGCAGGGGCCAGTGTGTATAGAGATGCTGGTATAGTATAGTATTGCATGTGCAGACTTGGTGGTATAGCAGAGGCCAGTGTGTATAGAGTTGCTGGTATAGTATAGTATTGCATGTGCAGACTTGGTGGTATAGCAGAGGCCAGTGTGTAGAGTTGCTGGTATAGTATAGTATTGCATGGACAGACTTGGTGGTATAGCAGGGACCAGTGTGTATAGAGTTGCTGGTATAGTATAGTATTGCATGTGCAGACTTGGTGGTATAGCAGAGGCCAGTGTGTATAGAGTTGCTGGTATAGTATAGTATTGCATGTGCAGACTTGGTGGTATAGGAGGGGCCAGTGTGTGTAGAGTTGCTGGTATAGTATTGCATGTGCAGACTTGGTGGTATAGCAGAGGCCACTGTGTGTAGAGTTGCTGGTATAGTATAGTATTGCATGTGCAGACTTGCTGGTATAGCAGGGGCCAGTATGTATAGAGTTGTTGGTATAGTATAGTATTGCATGGGCAGACTTGGTGGTATAGCAGAGGCCAGTGTGTATAGAGTGGCTGGTATAGTATTGCATGTGTAGACTAGTGGTATAGCAGAGGCCAGTGTGTATAGCGTTGCTGGTATAGTATAGTATTGCATGTGCAGACTTAGTGGTATATTTTACAGACACAATCTGTAGATTTAAACTCCAGGCAATCTGTGTGTTTGTAAGCCAGCAAACTATAGCTAGCTACCAAAGCTAGCAGTGCTATTGAAGCTACCTAGCTAGCCACCCATTTCAACGACCACAACTTGAACAGCGTAAAGAACATTAGCTAGAATATCTTTCGCTTGGGACAGATCTAGCTATCTTTAGCTAAACTGCATTCACTTTCCACCATTTGACTAGTTTATAGGCCAGTTCTTTTACTTGTCTCAGATTAAATAGCTCGGTAGCTCGCAAATTCTGCGGAAAAGGACTTGCATGCATGTGCGCAGTGTTTCATGAGCAGAACGTTTATTTTTAAAACAATTTATGAGAAACAAATATCAATATAGAGTAACATGGAGCTATCAATAATTATTGATGTACACCCACACATTCTCTCTCACAAATACAAACATAGATTTTCTCTCTCAAACACACACACACGCACTCTCTCAACACCCCTCCTCAACACACACACACACACACACATACACAGGCTCTCTCTCTCACACACACACAGGCTTTCTCACACACACACTCACACACACACACACACACACACACACACACTATCTCACCACACACACACACACACACACACACACACACACACACACACACTATCTTACGCACAAACACACATACTCTCTCTCTCACAGGCGTACACACACACACACACACACACACACAAACACACACACACACACACACACACACACACACACACACACACACGCTGATGTCAGCAGGATCCCTCAGGTCAGGCTTCTCTGTTTCAGAGTGGCATCTCAGGAGAAAGTCAATGAAGAAATGCTGACCACAGCACGTACGACTCCTCAAGCTGCCCTTTTACATCACCCCTTTAAAAACTCTTTCTAGGAGAGCCAACACTGGAAGTCTGGATTACTGGAGCCATTCGCAGCCTTAGCGCGCGGGCACACACAAACACACATGCACACTCTCTCTCTCTCTCTCACACACATCACACACACACACAAAAACATACATGCAGCTTTTCCACAGCACCATGAAGGAGCCTTTCTGTTTGCTTTCTGAACGTTGAAACTCAAATGCTAACGCAGAGCAGAGAGAGGAGGGGAGCGATGAATCTTCGCCCTGTGACAAAATAACAGTAAATTCTGCCTGAACTTTGCTTGAAGACTGAAAATAGACCCTTGGTGGGTTTGCAGCTTGTTTGCCCAGATGAATCACTATGTGAAGGGTGTTCTGGCTGAGTAACCAGTGGTTGGACTCACCAGCCCGAATACCATGCAATAAATAAACTTTAAAAGCATGCCAGTTGACATGTCTTGTAAGTAAGCCTACCAGTTCGCTCGTCACTAAAATTACCGAAAAACATGAAAGTAACCCAACATTATTATTATAAACTAAGCACTTATGAGTGAATTAATTTACAGTTTAAATCAATTTCACCCTGAAGCGCTGGCTCTGAAAGTGGTCAGGTATGGAGTGAAAATGCTCTCAAAAATACGTATATATAGATTCAAACGTAAATTGCGATTTGTGATCATAAATCACACTTTGTAAATGCAAAAGAACAATCTGTATGTATGTAGGTCTTTCCTTTTGCGAGTGTCTGCATCTGCGTTTAGGTACAGAATTTCGACAGTGATTTCATGCCAACTTGTAATCGTATTTTTGATCCGTTCACACGTAGAATCTTGCCTGGTCTAGCGTTATACTCCCAATGTAAAACAGAAACAGTAGGATCATAGTTTGACAGAAATGGTAAGCTGTTGGCGGCGATAACGATCAGTCCCTAAACCAGGTAGGACTACGTTTGTTTATCTACTTTTACCCTGTGTTTTTCAAATAAAATCGACATTAATTAAGGTAGAATTCGCACGAGCCGGATTCTACCGTGAGCTGGCACGATTTAGCTGAGAAGCGCGTAAGGGTGTCTCCAGAACGTGGGTGGACAAATTCCGTCTCGAAGGAGGCGGAGTTCGCTGTCCTCTGATAATTAGCTTGCCTGGTAGAGACGAGCGGCGAACTCGTGTGGGGTGGGCAAATCGAAATAAACAGAGGGTATAATTGGCCACTAAATTGGGGGGGAACGGGAACAAATCTGAAACAAAAAAATTATTTGCGTATGTTACTTCCGCTTTCATGCCCCAATCGGTTGACCTGTCAGTCCGTTAACTCTGAGGTTCCTATTTGTGACGTTTGGCTGTACATGTCCCACCCCATCCAGGGCCAGCTAACCCAATCCTAATTCAAACCCCAGTCCTAATTCAGAGACCTGATGAAGAAAAAAATTTCTTGACACACACACAGGCCCCCTGCAATAAAAGCCATATTGGCATAAACTTGTTGATTTTTACCCAAAACCTAACCACAGTTCTAGCCGTAAGCACTTGGCAGTACTGGAAACATCCAGAAAAACTGAAATACCCTGAAGCCTCTGCTGCCATTCTGTCAATTTGCAATTCAGATGACCACAGCTCCACTGTTGGGTCCATTACATCAAGTGGACCAGTGTGAACTTGATAGACAGCCAATTTGCCAGGGCAAAGTAAGCATTTCTGTAGCACTCAGGACCGACATATTACATACACCCACACGGTCCCGAAGGGTCCTCCCACCAACTCCGCGAGAAGAACAAAACTAACACACTGGCATGGCAGGAAGGTTTTCGCAAAATGAGTGTATGGTTGCTCGCTTCCTTTCATTTCAAACAGTGGACGTGATACTAGAAATACAACCACTACTGATTCCGACGCATTCTACAATATCTCACCAAGTGATTCTGCTCAAACACCTCTTCTGTCTGTTGTCTGAAAACACAGGGTTTTCCCCGATGAGCCCCACGTCAACTCTCTCTGCGACGCAGTTTTTCAAAAGCAAACCCAGAGTCAAACTAAGAATATAGTATTCTGTCCCTATTCACGAAGACCGAACGACGCTCCAGGTTCCAAATATGCACGTCACGGATTCCCGCGCATCTCTGATTGGCTCAGAGACTCCCAACAAGTGTTCCAAGATTCCACGTGTATAATCTTGCCAGGATGGGTCAGGTAATATTCCATTCCTTTAAAAGAGCCCTATTCCCGTCTCGCCAGAGTCGGCTCTGGCCGGGAGTGCCACCAGGGGCGGCGATTGGCTGTCCGCCCCAGGGAGGGGGGAGGGAAGCCGACAGGACATTCGCTGCGCATAAGAGTGGCCCTGTAGTACTGGGGTTACGGTCGACGGCCTGGTGAGTGCCGTCTCGGAGGAGACGATGCTTTGCCTTCGTCACTACCGGTCGCAGGACTACGGCAGCGAGCTCACATTACTAGGGGGTATTGACATAAAAATAGCGGGTGTAACTGGCTAAAATCAGAAACAAAAAAAAAAAATAATCATAAAATAACCCTATTGCAGACTCTGGTGCCGACACTCCCACCAGGACCAGTCAGCTTGATGTACTACATGGGCATGAGAGGTAGGTCTCTGCAACACACAGTACACAGATAGACACGCCTAATAAGACATTTTGACAACACTTCAATCCATCATTTATTCTGTTCAATGAACGCCAACGCTAGCTGATGTTGGTGCTAGCTGATAGCTGAGGTTGGTGGTGAGGTTGGTGCTAGCTGATGTTGGCGCTAGCTGGTAGCATGGTTTGTGTAACCCCTGAATCAATATTGTACAAATAAAACAGGTATGCAACCAGCCAGTTTTACCACCCTTTTTTTAATGAAGCACGAGAACAATAAACTAGCTTTGACGGCAGCGCTATTATTAATGTTCATCTATAAGAATACAAAGACCAACGGCAGAAGCTCTTTCCGTCGGCACCGATGGGACGACATATTTACAAGACGAACACAACACAGTTCATGTCATACCACACAACACACAACACACAACACACAACACACAACACACAACAATGTTGGCGGCAGCGTTGCAACAGCAATACGTAGGTTACAATTCTTCACAGGCCTTTCTTCTAATCTTTCCCCATCTTTCATTATATCATGAAAACAATTACCTGTCACTAACTTGTCACTTTTTTTTCTTGCTAAACTCCCTGGGAGGAACAAACCCCAGGAGGAACCAGAAGGGGGAGGGGGGCTCCTAATCTACTCACCAACATTTTATCTGTAGTAGCTGGGGAAAATGGGCATGTTCTGCAGGTGGTGGTAACTACTTTATATGCATACGAGTTATTGTGCAAATGTTGCAGTATAAAACAGGTAACTGCCAAAATAAAGGAAACACAACCATAAAGAGTCTTAATAGCACTGGGCCACCACGAACCGCCAGAACAGTCAATGCCCCTTGGCGTAGATTCCACAAGTGTCTGCGCCTCTACTGGACGGATGTAACACCATTCTTCCACAAGAAATTCCATCATTGGGTGTTTTGTTGATGGTGGTAGAAAAGGCTGTTTCAACCGCCGTTCCAGAATCTCCCATACATGTTCAAGTCGGTTGAGATCTGGTGACTGAGACGGCCATGGCATATGGTATACATTGTTTTCATTCTCATCAAACCGTTCAGTGACTACTCGTGCCCTGTGGATGGGGGGATTGTCATCCTGGAAGAGACAACTCCCATCAGGCTAGAAGTGTTTCACCATAGGATGAAGGTGATCACTCAGAATGGCTTTGTATTTATTAGTTACCTTGCTCCCTAAGGGGTCGAGTGGACCTAAACCATACATTTTTGTTGAAACACCGTAACAGCTGCCAGAACCCTTCATTTACACAAGTGTTTCCTTTATTTAGGCAGTTACCTGTACATAGTATCACTGTGTGTCAGTACTTGTCGCAATATGGGCATGTAGCCTATCACAATAAGAATGATGTCGTGACCCTCGCGATACGTAGCTACCCCTGCCAGGGCTTGTTTTTCTGGGTCGATGCTGCACGTACGCGCTACTAATTCACTGATCTGAACATGGCCTGGATGGACCTTCGTATCCAGTGAGCGCACAGGATAAACTCATCCACATATCGCACGGATCAGTGAATCTGCTGCGTCTGGCTACTCATAGAAAACACACAGGAGAGAGAGAGAGAGAGAGGGAGTGTACGTTCAATCTTGCGGTGACGTGTAAGCGTGGCATCAGAGAAAAATCCGAACTTTTCAGCAATGCCCTCCCTATTCTCTTTTTAGACGCTAATAAAGTTATTGAATCTGGGTCAGTGGCTGGAAGCACACTCTCCCCTTGGTCACATGCCGGCCATTAGCGTAGTTGTAGTCCCTCGGCCAGTTAGAAAGTACACAGGACTACGCGCTAGTTGCTTAGCCCCGGGTTGTGTCTTTTCACATATCAGCAATTCACCGGAGGGCGGTTTAGAGAATGTGCCCCAATTATCCTGGTTTCAAACAGGGCTCAAAGCGGTCGGCTGCGCGAGGATTCGTTCTGAGCGATCCCTGACCCAACGGTGCTCATCTCAGGAACCGATGATCGCTGATTCTTCTTCTTCAAATGTTTGGTAATGTACAGTCGGTGCCGTACCACTGCGTCCACGGGGCAGGGTCCGAGCTGGGAAGAATTTAAAAAGTGATGTCCCCAGCACACACACACACACATACATACAGTGACAATGCTTAAACTGAAAGACTGTTCAAGTTCTCATACACACAGCTGTGTTCTGTGAACTGGACTTGAAATAGTATGGGTGCAGTCACCCGATGGCGTGGGGTTGGGGTTCACAGAGGCACCAGCAGCACCATACACCAGCACTACCAGTGTCTGGCATCTACAGCTGGCCCCAACAAACAAACACGAGGCTACAAACCCTCCCAGCTATACAGCGTCACTGCCCCACAATGAATATAGCTACCAAATATTCACAATAACTGGCAATCAGGGTTTTTGGTCAAACTTTATTAGCGAAAAAAACGGGTTGGTTTCTATGACAACGCTACACGAAAAGCGCCAAGAAACGAACCAACGCATTTGGATCTGTTTCGGAAACTTTCATAAAATATTGATATGAAGCATTATTTAGGTCCTAGTCACAAAAATACACACACGCTGCAAACTGATCGGTTTTTTTAACCAGTATGCGGTTGGGTCACTTTGATAAATAAGAGCTTTCCATAAAAACTGCTTATAAAGAGCTGCTTTCTTCACATTTAAAAATAAAGTTATTTTCAAAACCCTTGGTATCCTAAGGAGAGAGAGAGAGAGAGAGAGAGAGAGAGAGAGAGAGAGAGAGAGAGGAGAGAGAGAGAGAGTGTGTGTGTGTGTGTGTGTGTGTGTGTGTGTGTGTGTGTGTGTGTGTGTGTGTGTGTGTGTGTGTAAAATTCACTTACAATTATACAACATACTCAACCTCGAGATATTTGTCGCGAGTCTGAATAAATATGTAGCTACAATCGAATAAAGTAGTACCATATAGGCTACATTTTTCCAGATGACATTTAAAATACTCCAGACCGCTACATAATACCAGGACGTTCCGCGTCGCTTTTCCAAGGATGTAACGACAGAAGAAGAACAAATACATATCCAAATGTCACGACACGAGTCTAATGTACACATCTAGTACTTATCGCAACAACTGCAGTGAACACGTCCGTGGTGTTTCAGTACTAGGGATGTGCCCCCGTGCGGCCCTCACTCCCCCCCACCCCCTCACACGGACAAATCTCGAGCTCAGGCAGGTAGGCTACAGCAGAGGAGGCGACCTAAACGGTTACACAATGCAAACTTCCAACAGCTCACTCGATCGCGGATCCTTCTCGATTTGCCCCGGGACGCCACCCCGAAAACCGGCGCGGGTCTTACCCGCACCGCGCAGAATCTTGCGGCAAAGCAAATCAGACATGGAAACGAGACTCGGCAAGTGCAACACCGACTCGGCTCCGGACGCATGTTTTTTAAGGCGAGAAACCGCCCCCCAAAATCCCCCTCGCAAACCAGCCCAACACGGGCTGATCCCCGGCTGCGCGACCATCACCCCTCTCCTTACCTCTCGCATCGCTTATCATTTGCCTCCAAACTTTGGTGCCATCGTAGCGGCCATCCACTCCCACTGCAGCTCTCCCGATCCCTCTTGTTAACAGCGCGACTCAAATACCCAGCAACAAAAGAGTCCGATTTAAAAAAAAACTAACAAAATGGCCTAAGATTCTAGCCAACGGGAATAAAAAGCGGGGGCCTTCTGATTCCTGCGCCGGGTTCAGATCCGACACGCGATCGGAATATCTCCCCCCAGTTGTTTCGATAGCTACTCGGCGTCCGGGCAAAGTTGCCTGTCCGTGTGTCACAGTGTGAAAACAGGCGCGAGAGCCCGCATATACCAGGGAGAAAAAGTCCAAAGCAGACGCACAGAAAGACGGAGATAGGGGCGGGCGGGCGGGCAGGGGGGGAGAGCTGCCGAGTCAGGACTTAACCCACTCTCTCCCGAAGCGCACAGCTCAGCCGCAGATGAGGGAGAGAGGGAGAGAGAGAGAGAGAAGCCGTGTGTCAGCTGCAGGTGATGGCTTCTCTTTATTTAAAACACATTGGTCTTTTCTCCGCCCTCCCCCTTTCCTTTGCGAAATTCATTTCAGCGTAATTTGTCCTTTAAAGGATACATTTCGCGGTTTCTGTTTCGTTAGATCAGAATGTAACTTTTTGTATTTGTTTCATATTTCGCGCCGAGTAGAGTTGCTATCTTCCTCCAAAAAGTGACGGACTGATGGACCGATCCCAATAAAAATAGAACTGCGGCCCTGAAATACGGAGATTTCCAACCTCTTCAAATGTCTAGGTAGAACCACTGCTTCGAAATACGATACAGATGTGTGTTTTCCGTGGCTACGTGGTTTTAAAATAACGTATACGCTTCAAATGGACCGGAGTGAAAACAGGACGAAAGCGTGACAGAAAATAGCCCTATCACCCTTCGGCAGCCCCGAGGAAATCTACCGTGGACCTCCAGAGAAAGTTTGTCTGTATTTTCTTTAGGGGAAAAAAAGCGCGATCCCAGCCCCTGCATGCACGAGCACGCAGTTAGTAGGCTACCGTACGCCCCAGGCTACGAGCCCCACGTTGGTGACTTAAAACTCTTTATCAACTCAAGGACTATCACTGTCTTCATTTTAACATTGGTACCGGTGAACATTGCATCCAGTCTGTGCTATCTAACGCGTGTTTGTCCACATTTTCAGCAGGAGGAGCTGATCTGCGAGACGGGGAAAAGCCCCCACGCCGCCTGGTCCCTGCTCGTGAATGATTAACGCCGCCGAACTGAGTGGCATGGCGTGAGGAGGCCAACTTTGGAGAGGGGGGGTACAGTTTCCGCACCTCCTCCGCCCTCGTGTCGGTACATTACACAACCACCTCTTCATTCATGTATTTATTTATACACAGATGGCCGCCCGTGTAAGATCGCAGTCCGATAACATTACTCAATCACACGATTTCGGTCTTTTACCGTACACACACACCCTCTCTCACAGAAGAATCACATGAATTCTGCACGTGCGAATCGCATGTGGGTTTTTTTTTTTTGTGGAGCATTTCACATGTGAAATTGATGTGATTTTTTTCCCCCTCTCTCCATTTGGGTCACACACAGGACAAGGAGGGAGAAGAGAGAGTAGGGCCTGAACCATCTGGTCCATTTCCCCCCTCAGTCTTCGAACCGGAGGGGCGGTTTGGGGACCAGTGTTGCCTGAGGGAGGGAGGGGGCGGTGGGGTGGCTGGAAGAGTTCATGTAATTGCCTGGTGACCGATTTTCCCTCTTTTTGCTCAGCATAATCCACCTGTGGGTGGTGATGTGTGTTCATGGAATTTCCACTGACTGATACCAAGTCCGCCCTTTCTGCATTTACAGTCATTGATTTTTCCCTTTGCATGCCCCCTGGTGCTGACCCCAACCTTGAACCTCCACCTCCCACACACACACCACAAACACACACACTCACACACACACACACACACACACACACACACACGTGTGCGCACATTTCCAGCACAGCTAGGCTACTGCCCATTTCAGAATGTCAGCATTACATAAACGTTACCATGTCCACCCTTCAGAACTTATTGAGGATGTTGCAGACCTACAGTTATAATTGGGCTTTCCGAAACGGGAGAAAATGGGGGAAACGGATAAAAAGTTCAAAATGTTTCTTTTAATTCTGCACTTCTCTGCTTGTTCTCATTTGGGCGCCATATTGGAAGCGCTAGAATTCCTGGCTGTGCTTAGGGCACTAGCAGAACTGCCCTCACAGTGAGAGAGTCCTTTAGCCAGAAATGAGCCTCTATCCCCTTGCCTCACTGACAGACCCTGTCACCACGGCGACAGTCCCGGACTCTTTCCGTGGTCGCACCGTCTCTTGGTTCTAGCCACAAGGAGAGCAGGCGTTAACGCAGGAAGAGGAACGTTAGATACCGAGGTTTCTTTCCTGCCCCCCTCCCAGCTTCAGTTTCACGTTGCAACGTTATCAAATCAGGAAGAAGAAGAACCGAATCGCTCTCTGTATCGAGGGTTCCATCAGACCTCCAAGCGATTCGCGGAGAAAGGGCATGGCTTATCCCCGGGCACCCACCCACCCACCCCCCAATGAAGCCGAGACCGCTTCCCCAGGGGTAACTGAACCGAACCGTACACCTTCCAGATGGTTTAATGTGTGAACGTCTAAAGGTGATCTCGCAGTCAAACGAGGGGGTGATGGAAGATTTGTGAACTCAGGGCCAGTGTTCCGCAGTGGAATGTAAAAGCGCCACGTGGCACGCCTGGGGGGGGGGGGTCTGCAGGTGCGTGCTGCTCTCTATCCTCTCTGCCCTTATGCTGGAGGAGGAGGGCTCTGGTCTTACATAAGGGGGGGGCAGACAGGGCTCTGGTCTTACATAAGGGGGCGCAGATGTAAGTGTGTAGGGCCTGGGGGGCGATGGTGACAGGCATATTTGGTGGGGGTGGCGGTTCTTTCCCCGCCATTTCCAAATGGGCAGGTTTGGAACCGAACCCCTCCCGGGTCACCTGCAGGCCTCACTCTCCACCGGCCCGCAGCTGGAGCGCAACTTGGATCAAACCGGCGCCGGCCGAAGAGACGGGTTTAGAACTTTTTGTAACATCTGCCGATGGTTTTGCCGGGGTCTCCAAGACGGAAAATGTCAAATCCCGAGTCCAGGGTTTAAAAACGAGACAGATCCACTCAATAGCTCGTTGTCATGGCGTTATGCACAGTCATTTCATTTGTTAAACGCCATTTTGGTGTGGATTGCATCGCCTTTTAGTTACATTCTAGCATAAAAGAACCCATTGAACTCGCCACCTAGTGTTGCTCTAAGCTAGACTTCACAGACTGACAGATGCCTGAGTTACTGAGCTGCTGTGTGTGTGTGTGTGTGTGTGCATGTGTGTGTGTGTGTGTGTGTGTGTGTGTGTGCACTGTGCGGTGTGTTTACTGAGCACACAGTCCTTATCCAGAGCTGGGTTTGCATCGAGTGCATGCTGTTGGCCATATGGTGGATGTGTACGTTACTCCAAGGCTACGGGATAGGACCCCCTTTAGGGGGGTGGAGTCCAGGTTCCTCAAGTCCAGAGTCCAGCACTCTGGACACTCCTTCCTGTGTTTGTGGGAGGATTGGGTCCTGGCTGGACCGTATGTGTGAGACAGTGTACGTGTGTTTGTGCACGTGTGTGTGCCTGTTAGTGTATTCATGCGTGGTGTGTGTGTGTGTGTGTGTGTATGTGAGTGTGTGAATGTGTGAGTGTGTGTATGTTTGAGTGCGTGCCTGCATGTGCTCGTCTGTCTGTAAGTGAGTGAGTGCGTGCATGTGTGTGTGTGTGTGTGTGTGTGTGTGTATATATGTGAGAGACAGGCCCAGCAGCTCTTTCATGCTGGAAACAGAGCAGAGCTCTCTGGAATTTCCCAGTTATGAAAACATCAATGTGCCCCCCGCCCCTGCCCCCACCCACCCGTGGGTGAAACCTGAGAGAGAGTCCCACCGCCCCCCGTCATGACCTCACTCCCGAGGCTCCGCCTCCCCACCCCGGCCCCAGCTGAAACCAAAACAAACAGAAACGGAACAGCGGTGTGAGAGGCGTGACTCACACCTGGGGACCGGCGGAGAGAAGAGAAGACAGATGTGCCGTCGATGTGCTCTTGTGCAGGCTGAAGTGCGCGGAATGCACCGGAGGGGGAAGCGGCGGAGGGGATGAGACGACGGGGACACAGACAGGGAGAGAGAGAGCGCCAGTTTCGTGCCTTTACTGCAGTTTGTGCTACGAGACCCGTAACTCTGCTACCCTTGCCTTTGCTGCAGTGTGTGAGTGCTGTCACACACATACTGTACATGTGCTGCCTGTGTTCCCTGCTGCAGTGTGTGTGGTGCGATATCTGTCTGTACTCCGGTGTGTGCGTAGTGTCAGATATCTGTCTGTACTGCAGTGTCTGTGCAGTGTTAGATATCTGTCTGTACTGCACTGTGTGTAATGTCAGATATCTGTGTGTAATGTCAGATATCTGTGCTGCAGTGTGTGTGTAATGTCAGATATCTGTCTGTGCTGCAGTGTGTGTGTGGTGTCAGATATCTGTCTGTACTCCAGTGTGTGTGGTGTCAGATATGTCTGTGCTGCAGTGTGTGTGTAGTGTCAGATATCTGTCTGTACTCCAGTGTGTGTGGTGTCAGATATCTGTCTGTGCTGCAGTGTGTGTGGTGTCAGATATCGGTCTGTGCTGCAGTGTGTGTGTGGTGTCAGATATCTGTCTGTACTGCAGTGTGTGTGTGGTGTCAGATATCTGTCTGTACTGCAGTGTGTGTGTAGTGTCAGATATCTGTCTGTGCTGCAGTGTGTGTGTGGTGTCAGATATCTGTCTGTACTGCAGTGTGTGTGTAGTGTCAGATATCTGTCTGTACTGCAGTGTGTGTAGTATCAGATATCTGTCTGTACTCCAGTGTGTGTGTAGTATCAGATATCTGTCTGTACTGCAGTGTGTGTGTAGTGTCAGATATCTGTCTGTACTGCAGTGTGTGTGTAGTATCAGATATCTGTCTGTACTCCAGTGTGTGTGTAGTGTCAGATATCTGTCTGTACTGCAGTGTGTGTGTAGTATCAGATATCTGTCTGTACTCCAGTGTGTGTGTAGTGTCAGATATCTGTCTGTACTGCAGTGTGTGTGTAGTATCAGATATCTGTCTGTACTCCAGTGTGTGTGTAGTGTCAGATATCTGTCTGTACTGCAGTGTGTGTGTAGTATATATGTCTGTACTGCAGTGTGTGTGTGGTGTCAGATATCTGTCTGTACTGTTTGTAACTTAGGGACATAGCTGTCTAGTATTGCACTCATGTCTACTTGTTTATGTATTGTATTAGGTTTAGGCATTATTTCACCGATTATTTTCCACACTGATTGTTTTATTGCTGCCTTTGAATCGTGGCTACAGATTTACCTACAGGGTCCTAGTTTAACTATGTGGTTGCTCCTAGCACCTAGGAACTGTACTTCCCACTAGGGTGGTCAGCTAAACTGTTCTTGACCTCTAACACTTTGTTGTGGCTCTGGATCAGCTAAATGCCTGTAATCTAATGTAATGTACTCCAGTGTGTGTGTAGTTAACACTTTGTGTCAGATATCTGTCTGTGCTCCAGTGTGTGATAAGATGTGTCTGCCAGTGTCAGATGTCTGTCTGTGCCTGTCAGATATGCTAATGTAATGCACTCTGTCAATGTGGTGTCAGATAGTGTCAGTGTGTGTGGTGTCAGATATCTGTCTGTGCTCCAGTGTGTGAGTAGTGTCAGATGTCTGTCTGTACTCCAGTGTGTGTGGTGTCAGATATCTGTCTGTGCTCCAGTGTGTGTGGTGTCAGATATCTGTCTGTGCTGCAGTGTGTGTGGTGTCAGATATCGGTCTGTGCTCTAGTGTGTGTGTAGTGTCAGATATCTGTCTGTGCTCCAGTGTGTGTCAGTTGTATCTATCCTCTTCTCAGGCTACGCTTGGTGTAATGAAGCACACACGGAAAGAGAAAGAGATTTTTTTATTAATATGGACAGCATTGAACAGGAACGTCTGTACAACAGGTGGGGAAACAGCAACCTCCAACGTTCCAGCTCCACGATCACGCTGCACCACCCACATCGGACGTAGGCGGGAAGACAACAAACCACCACCTGTCTGCCTGGAGTCCCCCGGCAACAGAGGAACAGGACGACGAACGAAACTATGACACAGATAGCGACTCATGCACACACTCATGTCACATGTGTACGTATGTGTGATCATGTTATCACATTTGCATACAGGTAACTGACAATATAAAGGAAACAGAGTAAATGAAGGGTTCTGGCAGCTCTGTTATGGTGTGGGGTGTATTTTCCTGGCATGGTTTAGGTCCACTCAACCCCTTAGAGGGCAAGGTAAATGTCCATAAATACAAAGCCATTTTGATCCTCATCCTATGGTGAAGCATTTCTATCCTGGTGGGAGTGGTCTCTTCCAGGATGAAAATGCCCCCATCCACAGGGCAGGAGTGGTCACTGAATGGTTTGATGAGCATGAAAACAATGTAAACTATATGCCATGGCTGTCTCAGTCACCAGATCTGAACACTGAACACTTATGGGAGATTCTGGAGCGGCGCCTGAGACAGCGTTTTCCACCACATCAACAAAACACAAAATGATGGAATTTCTCATGGAAGAATGGCGTTGCATCATTCCAACAGAGTTCCAGACACTTGCACAATCTCTGCCAAGGCTCATTGAAGCTGCTTTGTCGGCTAGTTGTGACCCAGCGCCCTATTGAGACACTTCATGTTGGTGTTTCCTTTATTTTGGCAGTTACCTGTATGTTAACATGTTATTTTGAACATGTGAAATGTGTAATATTTTCCTGTTAGGGGGGAGTGTGGAGTGAGCGTCTGTGTCATCATCCCCTCTCCTCTGCAGTTGATCTGAACAACCTTAACAGAGCCCAGAAACACAGAACCCCACTAGTGAGGGGCGAATGAGGTGTCAGCACGCCAAAAATAGGCGGAGCTACCATATGCTACCAATAACCCACTGATTTGAACCAATCGCTGTGAACCAAAAGCGCAAAACCTTTTGATGGATTCAAATAAGTCAGCGATTGACAGCTAATTGTTGCTCCACCCAAATCATTCTCCCCTCGCCCGCGAGGCCACAAGTCCAGCCGACTGAAATAACCAAACAAGCGCTTCTACGCCCTTTTCTTCTTGGAAAGTGCGAACGCCATTGTCCTCGTTCATGAATGGGCCGCGTGCGAGCTCCTGGGCGAGTCGGTGAAGTTTATACTCCGCTCGCATTGTGCCCGGTGTAAAACCGACGGTACGGTTTCGCCTAAAGACAAAAGAGCCCTGAAGAGGGTCACGGAGTGGCCACGACAGGTGAAGGAACGCATTGAGAGCAGCGAAACTCATATTGGCTCTCGCGCATTCTCTTTGTGCCACGCCCCACATTTCACAACAACATCCCTTGTTAACATGGAGGATATCACAGGACCGGGAGAGGCTTAATACTCTCATGAATATGTGGTCACCACCAGGTCAGGGTGTGGCTGTGGTTTGGGGGCAGGTGTGGGTGCGGTTCTTGGCGGCAGGTTGGGTGTAGGTGTGGGGTTTTATTTGGGGGGGCTTGGGTGTGTGGGTTCCCCAATGATTGATGCTTCAATCATCGTGGAAGGCTCCATAGTGTCTCCGTCTCAGTCTGCCAGGAGCCTTGGAGTGACCCTGGATGACCAGCTGTGCTTCTCGGGCCACATCGCAGCAATCACCCGGACCTGCCAATTCTCCGTCCTCAACATCCAGAGGATCCGACCGTTCCTCACCCAAGAGGCCACACAACTCCTGGTCCAGGCTCTGGTGATCTCGCAGCGCTCCTCGCGGTCTCGCCTCTTCTCTGCCCTGACCCCTCAGTGGTGGAACAATCTTCCGCACTCGGTCAGGACCGCGGAATCACTGGCCATCTTCCGCAAGACACTGAAAACCCACCTCTTCAGATTCCATTACCACTAATTGTCATCACCACTGCTTTCATGTTCAATACTGCATTTTGTAATGTGTATCTATGTTGATGTCTGTCCCCCCCAAAAAACTAAAAAACACACCTAACTTTTCTCTCTTTGTGTTACAGCTACGGTTTGCAGCTGCCAACGATTATGTCTATTACTGTATCACTGCACTGATCTCTGGCATGGACTGTGATTAATCTTACCATGTATTAATGCACTTTTTGAGATCTCAGAGTGGGTGTGTGTGTGTGTGTGTGTGTGTGTGTGGATCTCAGAGTGTGTGTGTGTGTGTGTGTGTGGATCTCAGAGTGGGTGTGTGTGTGTGTGTGTGTGGATCTCAGAGTGTGTGTGTGTGTGTGTGTGTGTGGATCTCAGAGTGGGTGTGTGTGTGTGTGTGTGGATCTCAGAGTGGGTGTGTGTGTGTGTGGATCTCAGAGTGGGTGTGTGTGTGTGTGTGTGTGGATCTCAGAGTGGTGTGTGTGTGTGTGTGTGGATCTCAGAGTGTGGTGTGTGTGTGTGTGTGTGTGGATCTCAGAGTGGGTGTGTGTGTGTGTGTGTGTGTGGATCTCAGAGTGTGTGTGTGTGTGTGTGTGTGTGTGTGGATCTCAGAGTGGGTGTGTGTGTGTGTGTGTGTGTGTGGATCTCAGAGTGGGTGCAGGTCCAGCTGGTCACACTGCAGCTCCTCCAATAGGTCACACAGAGAGCCCACCATGGACTCCATCAGCACATACACCTAGAGACAGGGGCGGGAGGGGCAATCAGCATCCGAGACAGGGGCAGGAGGGGCAATCAGCATCCGAGACAGGGGCAGGATGAAGAGGGCAGGGCCAGGAGGAGACACACCCACAGCTCACGCCCCTGCCACGCCTCCTTTGGGTCCCCACACGTTAACGCAGGTACACAGCCCTGCAGTCACACAGCCCTGCAGTCACACACACGTCACCTGAGTTAGCGCCCTGTGGCCAGGGAGCCATTCGCTAAATCTGCCCACCGACAGTGCCCTCACAGGTAACACACAGCAGGTATGCGGGAATAATTGGTTATGAATGCCATGTTTGTCTCTGATTATGGCGTGCGGCCACGTCTAATGAGCTCCGACCCGCTAGCCAGTGCCTGTCAAACTCCCGGCTGCTGATACTTTGAGCCGGAGTTAAGGGAGTTGTGTAAAAACAGCACAGGAGGAAATGGCATCAGTCACAGCGGTGTGGTGTGGTACAGTGTGGAGGTGTGCAGGGTACAGTCTTGTGCTGTTGTGTAGTACTGTGTACTGCAGTGTTTTATTGTGCAGTGCAGTGTTTTATTGTGTAGTGCAGTACAGTGTTTTATTGTGCAGTGTAGTGTTTTATTGTGCAGTGTAGTGCAGTGTTTTATTGTGTAGTGCAGTGCAGTGTTGTATTGTGTAGTGTACTGCAGTGTTTTATTGTGTAGTGCAGTGCAGTGTTTTATTGTGTAGTGCAGTGTTGTATTGTGTAGTGTACTGCAGTGTTTTATTGTGTAGTGCAGTGTTTTATTGTGTAGTGCAGTGCAGTGTTTTATTGTGTAGTGCAGTGCAGTGTTTTATTGTGTAGTGCAGTGCAGTGTTGTATTGTGTAGTGTAGTGCAGTGTTTATTGTGTAGTGCAGTGTTTTGTTGCGTGTACAGTGCAGTGTTTTATTGTGTAGTGCAGTGCAGTGTTTTATGTGTGTAGTGTACTGCAGTGTTTTATTGTGTAGTGCAGTGTTTTATTGTGTAGTGCAGTGCAGTGTTTTTGTTGTGTAGTACAGTGCAGTGTTTTATTGTGTAGTGTTTTGTAGTGCAGTGTTTTATTGTGTGTGTGTAGTGCAGTGTTTTATTGTGTAGTGCAGTGTGTATTGTGCAGTGCAGTGTTTTGTTGCGTAGTGCAGTGCAGTGTTTTAGTGTGTAGTGCAGTGCAGTGTTTTATTGTGTAGTGTAGTGCAGTGTTTTATTGTGCAGTGCAGTGTTTTATTGTGTAGTGCAGTGTTTTATTGTGTAGTGCAGTGCAGTGTTTTTATTGTGTAGTGCAGTGATTTTATTGTGTAGTGCAGTGCAGTGTTTATTGTGCAGTGCAGTGCAGTGTTTTATTGTGCAGTGCAGTGTTTTATTGTGCAGTGCAGTGTTTATTGTGCAGTGCAGTGTTTTTGTTTTGTAGTGTAGTGCAGTGTTTTGTGTGTAGTGCAGTGTTTTGTTGTGCAGTGCAGTGCAGTGTTTTATTGTGTAGTGCAGTGTTTTGTGTAGTGCAGTGCAGTGTTTTATTGTGTAGTGCAGTGAAGTGTTTTATTGTGCAGTGCAGTGTTTTATTGTTAGTGTAGTGCAGTGTTTTATTGTGTAGTGCAGTGCAGTGCAGTGTTTTAGTGTAGTGCAGTGCAGTGTGTAGTGCAGTGCAGTGTTTTATTGTGTAGTGTAGTGCAGTGTTTTATTGTGTAGTGCAGTGTTTTATTGTGTAGTGCAGTGCAGTGTTTAGTGCAGTGTTTTGTTTTAGTGCAGTGCAGTGTTTTATTGTGTAGTGTAGTGCAGTGTTTTGTTGCAGTGCAGTGCAGTGCAGTGTTTTATTGTGCAGTGCAGTGTTTTTTGTGTGCAGTGCAGTGTTTTATTGTGCGCAGTGCAGTGCAGTGTTTTATTGTGTAGTGTAGTGCAGTGTTTTATTGTGCAGTGTAGTGCAGTGTTTTATTGTGTAGTGCAGTGCAGTGTTTTATTGTGCAGTGCAGTGCAGTGTTTAGTGCAGTGCAGTGTTTTGTTGCGTAGCACAGTGCAGTGCAGTGCAGTGTTTAGTGCAGTGTTGTATTGTGTAGTGCAGTGCAGTGTTTTGTTGCGCAGTGCACTCACCCGGTCGTGCAGGCGTTGGCGGTATCTCTCCTGCAGCTGGGAGTCGGGCTGTTCCAGCGGGGATTGCAGGGCGCGCAGTGTGTAGTGCACTGTCAGTGCGGGCGGAGGGGGAGTGTGCCTAGTGCAGTGTTTTGTTGGTCTTCCCCACCCTCCCGCCATCGCCTCCTCCCGCTGTTCCCTTCACTGTTTGAGGTGAGGCTGGGGTCTTCCCCACCCTCCCGCCACGCCTCTCCTCCCGCCCCTTCCTTTTAGTGGGCGGCTGATCCTGGGAGCACACAAACAAACACGCACGCACACACACACACACACGCGCACACACACACACGCGCGCACGCGCACACACACACAAACACGCACCACACCGTCCATGGCGTAAGACACCATCCATCTGCTTTATCTTTCATTGCACACACACAGTGCCACACACAGGCAGGCAGTGTGGTATAATGGTTAGGGGAACTGGGCTTGTAACGTTAAGGTTGCAGGTTCAATCCCCAGGTGGGACACTGCCGTTGTACCCTTGAGCAAGGTACTTAACCTGAATTGCTTCAGTTAATATCTAGCTGTATAAATGGATTGTAAAGAAATGTAAACTGTAAGTGGCTCTGGATAAGAGCGTCTGCTAAATGCCTGTAAATGTAATGCACATTAGCACATGCCTCAGGAACCTTGATATATTACTCTTTTATGAATATTATTACTAATTTAGGTGTCCCCCTTCCATATAGACACCCGACCTTCTGAAACACATTACACAATATGAAGCTGTGGCTCAAGAGATTATGTACAGCATGTTGGAGGCCTCATCTGGCAGACTGGGCTGAGCAGGGTGTGTGTGTGTGTGTGTGTGTGTGTGTGTGTGGTAGGTACGTGTTTGTGTAAGTGTGTGTGTAGGTAGGTTTGTGTGTATATGTCTAGCTAGGTATGTGTTTGTGTGTGTGTAGCTATTTTCATGCAGGGAAAAAAATATTTCAACCGTTACCCTATTAAAATGTCTAAATAACCCATATTAAATAATATAATACTGGACCTGGGGTGTCTGCTAATGTCATTTAATCCCACCATCCCAGATGGCTGTTCTTGCATTTTGTTTAGTTTACAACGCAATTGCGCATGTGCAGACAGCTCCCTTGCATTTCGCAACCCTGGTAGGTAGCTGTTATTAGCTAGCCAGCTACACGGCATAAATCTCAGTTTGCAGTCCCTTATAAAACTTGCCATGTCCGACTCTGATTCCGATGCCGAGGCGGTCTGTAATGACGAATTATATCCCCTCAAAAAGAGAACTCATTCATCAGTGTGGACTCACTTTGGATTCAGAAAAAAAGATGGTGTTGTTGTTGAGAACGAATCTCCCATCTGTAGAGAATGTGGGAAACATGTAATGGCCAGAGGAGGGAACAAGTCAAACCTTGCATTCCACCTGCCTGAGCATCAACCTTCATGCTATGCCACAATGGAGAAAGTGAGTGAGCTAAATATAGTACTAGATCCGATAAGCAAAATGTTGCTTAATTTACAAAGTGAATGATTTAAATTGATTTAAACATACAATAACAAGGAGTGAATTATATTCAGTGGCATTTTTTTTTATTTTTCAGTTAAGATGGTATATTAATCCGCAAAGGGCCATACAATAAACAGATCGAGTTGTAAACTTTTTTTTTAGCTTAAACACTGATACCGTGATATACTGAAAACCGTGAAAATGTCATACCTTCACAGTCCTAGTGTGTGTGTAGGTGTTTGTGTGTGTGTGTGTGTTTGTGTGTATGTGTTTGTGTGTGTGTGTATGTGTTTGTGTGTGTGTGTAGGTGTTGTTTGTTTGTGTGTGTGTGTTTGTGTTTGTGTAGGTCTTTGTGTGTGTTGGTGTATGTGTATGTGTAGGTGTTTGTGTGTGTGTGTGTGTGTGTGTGTGTGTGTGTTTGTGTAGGTCTTGTGTGTGTTGTGTATGTGTAGGTGTTTGTGTGTGTGTGTGTGTATGTGTAGGTGTTGTTTGTTTGTGTGTGTGTGTGTGTGTGTATGTGTAGGTGTTGTTTGTTTGTGTGTGTGTGTGTGTGTGTGTGTGTGTGTCTCCTGTTTGTGGCTGCAGCACAGATGGACTGTGGAGTGTGCTGTGAATGTGTCAGAATTCCCAAGAAGAAAGGCTCGGAGAGCAGGTGGACATTTTCACACACAGCCCCGTTTCTATGGCTCCCAGCGCAAATAATCGGCACTCGGCAAATGAGTCAGCGCAGAGCAGCGAGGTTAACGTCGCCGGCCCACTTCATCTGATGCTCAGAACTGGCCAATCGCTGAGCGCGCTCTCTCCCAGTCCACCTCTGCCTGTCTGTTGTATGTCTGTGCCTGCGCTGGCCAGGTCCTGTGTTTAAACTTTTTTTTTAAATTAGCATTTAGCAGATCCTCTTATCCAGAGCAACTGACACAGTTTCTTTACATACAATCCATTTATACAGCTGGATATCTTACTAAAGCAATTGAGGTTAAGTACCTTTAGCTCAAGGGTACAACAGCAGTGTCCCACCTGGGAATTGAACCTGCAACGTCTGAGTTACAAGCCCAGCTCCCTAACCATTACACTACACTGGCAGCCCTATGAAACCAGGCCTCCACACGAGGGTACGGCGATGTCACCGCATGTGGCCTGAGGACACCGAGTGATGTCATAGCCAGGCCCTGTTACCGGGGCGGGCAAACCGGGTGAGGCAGGCCAGCCTCTGAAGCGCGACCCCTCGTGACCCGCTTCTCTGGCTGCGCCACGCAGAGGTGTTTGTGTTCACAACAGCGGCCCCGAGAACGACCTGCCTCACATGCGCCGTGTGAAATCTGGCCGTTGTTACATTTTAGGCATTTAGCAGACGCTCTTATCCAGAGCAACTTACACAGTTTACATTTCTTTACATACAATCCATTTATACAGCTGGATATTTTACTGAAGCAATTCAGGTTAAGTACCTTTAGCTCAAGGGTACAACAGCAGTGTCCCACCTGGGAATTGAACCTGCAACGTCTGAGTTACAAGCCCAGCTCCCTAACCATTACACTACACTGCCAGCCCTATGAAACCAGGCCTCCACACGAGGGTACGGCGATGTCACCGCATGTGGCCTGAGGACACCGAGTGATGTCATAGCCAGGCCCTGTTACCGGGGCGGGCAAACCGGGTGAGGCAGGCCAGCCTCTGAAGCGCGACCCCTCGTGACCCGCTTCTCTGGCTGCGCCACGCAGAGGTGTTTGTGTTCACAACAGCGGCCCCGAGAACGACCTGCCTCACATGCGCCGTGTGAAATCTGACGCCGTTGACTTTCAGGTCATCCGTTGTTTTCTTCCACCGGTTCCCTTCGATTGAGCCAGCCGGGGCCCACCAATGTGCTGGCTAACGCCGGGCTTTAACGTTACTGTTAGTCTTCGATTGACTAGGCAGGCAGTGTGGTATAATGGTTAGGGAACTGGGCTTGTAACGTTAAGGTTGCAGGTTTAATCCCCAGGTGGGACACTGCTGTTGTACCCTTGAGCAAGGTACTTAACCTGAATTGCTTCAGTTAATATCCAGCTGTATAAATGGATTGTAAAGAAAATGTAAAAAACAAAAAAACCCAACAACTGTAAGTCTCTCTGGATAAGAGCATCTGCTAAATGCCTGTAATGTTATGTAATGAAACTCAGCGTCACCGCTGCCCATGTTGCTGTGGGTGCTTTAGTCCTCATTTAGCTTGCCCCCCTGCATATACATTTACATTTTAGGCATTTAGCAGACGCTCTTATCCAGAGCGACTTACACAATTTACATTTCTTTACATACAATCCATTTATACAGCTGGATATTTTACTGAAGCAATTCAGATTAAGAACCTTGCTCAAGGGTACAACGGCAGTGCCCCACCTGGGAAATGAACCTGCAACCTCTGAGTTACAAGCCCAGCTCCCTAACCATTACACTATACTGCCAGCCCGTGAACCCGCAGGACAGTTTTTATGCTCATTTCAACGTTAAACACGGTAATAAATAGCCCTGGTAATGCTCCGAGCCTGGGAGGCTGGTGTTAGCGTGCACGCTGGGGTGTGGCAGGGGCTCAATGAGTTTGAACAGTCTTTTATTTCTCTCTCCCAGTTTGGAACGGCGGACTCGGCGGTCTCATCGCCGCTGCGTCCTCGTGCGCAAAGCGGTTCCGATGCGTCCGCGCGGCCGCCATATCGGCGCGGGCAAGATCCGCGTCTACGCAAACGTGAGTGTGTATTGAGAGACGCAGACTTCGCACGATAACATCTACTGTAACTCGCTTAATTCTCGACCAATTTTCGTGAAACTTGGCTTGTTAACGTACGAAATTTCTGCAGGTTACCTGATTTCCAAATTTCACAATTGTTGAGTTTCCTCAACAATTTTCCGCAGAACCTGGCACCCAAATAAGTTTATAACAACCACCCTCTACTGGTTTCCTGGCAACTTGACAACTCGTGTATAACAGTTAAAAATAGCAAAATTACAAATAGCTGGTCTGTGACATCAAGTTATGCAGATATTTCTCACGTTTATAACAAGCCAAATTTCACGAAAATTGGTTGAGAATTAGGCGAGTTACAGTAGATTTTATCGGACGAAGTCTGCGTCTCAATCAATACACATGCGTTTGTTTTAGACGATATAGATCGATAGATATGGCGGCCGTGCAGACGTATCGCTGCAACACACAACAGCAGCCAATGCGGTATCTACGTATTTGTATCTATGGGTCCTGTTCATCCAGACCTGATTCAGCCAAACCAAACACCGAGCATCACTGCTTAAGACGTATGTGAATGCACCATGTGTTATCTAACTAGGTCAGCTAACCAGTGACTAAACAGGGTATCTGGTTAGCTTATCTAGCAAGGCAAACTCGCTCGTCTCTAACCAGGCCTCCTAACAAGGTCAGTTAACCCTGGAATATCTTTAGTTCAGACTTCAATAAAGAATGAAGGAATTCAGAAATGTGAAATTCACAGAAAGAGACTGTAACTCACTTTATCCTTTCAGACAACCTGCTACGTTGATGATTAAGCTTTTTTTTGGTGGACAGTGCTATGTAGTTGCATAGACCAATACGAATCTAATAACCATTTATTTGAAGATGAGGCCATAAAGGAAAAAAAATCTTTGGTCACTTGTGGTAACACATGCCCCAGAAGCAATACATCGTGAAACTCCATGTCTTCCTCCAGCACGTTAACTGTGAAAAGTGTTTTCTGCCCCCTTGTGGATTTATACAGTCATGACAGGCGATGCTCACCTCAGAGAGCTTGTCCTTTCCTGACTGTTTAACTATCCCCTTTTTCTCCTCTTCTTTGGCACTCCCCCCTCTTTTCTCCTCCTTAGAGACTGGTCCTTTCTTCTCCTCTTTCTTCACTTTCCCCACTTTCAGAGAGATTTTTTAGGGTTTCAGTACAAAACATAGTGATTTTGTAAGTAACAAGTGTGTATTTGTATGTGTGTGTGAGTGTATGTGTTTGTGTGCGTGCGTGCGTGCATGTGTTTGTGTCCGTGTGTATTTGTGTGTGTATATGTTTGTCTGTGTGTGTATGTGTTTGTGTATGCGTGTGTGTGTGTATATGTCTGTCTGTGTGTGTGTGTGTGTGTGTGTGTGTGTTAAACTCACAAGTCTCCTCTAGCTGTGTTTGTCCCTGTGTCTCAGTTTCAGGCAGTCCCAGCGTCTGTCTGAGCCACACAGCCTCACTGACCAGCCCGTCCAGCAGCTCCCTCCACAACTGCAGCCTGGAGCACAGAGAGCACGGAGCAACAGCGCTGTCACACAGCGGCCACACAAACACAAACTCAGCGCTGTCACACAGCCGCAACACAAACTCAGCCCTGTCACACAGCCGCAACACAAACTCAGTGCTGTCACACAGCCGCAACACAAACTCAGCGCTGTCACACAGCCGCCACAACAACACAAACACAGCGCTGTCATACAGCAACAACACAAACTCAGTGCTGTCACACAGGCGCAGCACAAACTCAGCGCTGTCACACAGCATCATGGAGCATCAAAAGTGTTACATAAAAACAAACTCAGCGCTGTCACACAGCCGCAACACAAACTCAGCGCTGTCACACAGCAGTAGCAGTACTGTCATACCACAGCATCATGGAGCATCAAAAGTGTTACATAAAAACATGAGTTTAATACCTGTTTTACTGCAACAGCATTATTTTGTTACAACAGCAACAGTGTTCAACAGCAGTGTGGTACAGAACCAACACTATTCAACAGCAGTGTGGTACAGAACAGCAGTGTGATACAGAACAGCAGTGTGATCCAGTTCCAGTTTGACTGCTGATGAACCCCCTGAACACCACACCTGCATCAGAGCTGAGCTGAGCTGAGCCCCTGCTGTGAGGTCAGGGACGGGTCAGTGGGGTGGTGACGTGCTGCCCGGCGTGTCCCTCCTGTGTTTCTCTCACTCACCCGATGGAGTGCAGCGGGAGCGGAGGTGGGGGGGGGGGGCGGTGCAGCTCCAGCAGCAGGGTGTTCAAACGGGAGAGAGCCTCCTCACTGCGCCCCCCTCCATCCCCCTCCTGTTGAGCCAGCACAGCCTGGACACACACACACACACGCACACACACACGCACACACACACACACAACCACACACACACACACACACGCACACACGCACGCACGCATGCACACACACACACACACACACATAACCACATACACACACGGACACACACACAAACCACACACACACACACACACAAACACGCACACACACACATAACCACATGCACACACGGACACACACACAAACCACACACACACACACGCGCATGCACACACACACACACACACACACAAACACACACACACACACACACACACACACACACATTAATATAAAGACACTAAAATAAACAGCCATAACAAACAGATGAACTAAAGAAATGAATATATAATGCATGTTCTATGATGTGGGATTCCCTACGATTGACAGTCTGTCTGTCTGAGTCTGACACAGTGTGACACAAACGCTATGCAAGACAGCTGGCCTTTCAGCGTCCACCACCTCTTGCACACAAGTACACAAGCACACAAACACCCAGCAAAGAGATGGAGTGGGCTTCATTTGAGAGAAAATAGGAAATCATATCAACATAAAACGTAATACCCTCCGGCCCCCAATTCACAAATATCCACCTCACTATCGACCCATTGAGAAGAATATCATCATCAATAACTTCACGTGTACATTACAACGGTAACTGAAATACTGACATAACACTGGCAATAATGATATTATTAGCTCATCATTTGCTGAACATGAGTGATTTTGAAATGCAAATGTATCTGCTTAACTGTGATCCACAAAGAGCTCAAAGCAAACAGACTGTTGGTTGCAGGTTTGAGCGAGAGTGCGCTCAGCCTCTCTGGAGCGCGGCCCTGGGCGAGAGCAAACGGCTCGCCACGAGGCCACCTGCTTTCCCACTCCCACGGCTCCCACACTCACTCACACAGCAGGGACAGGTGGAACATTACCTGTGTGAGCGTGGCGTGTGTGAGTTACCTGTGTGAGCGTGGCGTGTGTGAGTTACCTGTGTGAGCGTGGCGTGTGTGAGACTGTGTGAGTTACCTGTGTGAGCGTGGCGTGTGTGAGATACCTGTGTGAGCGTGGCGTGTGTGGGACTGTGTGAGATACCTGTGTGAGCGTGGCGTGTGTGGGACTGTGTGAGATACCTGTGTGAGCGTGGCGTGTGTGGGACTGTGTACCTGTGTGAGCGTGGTGTGTGTGGGACTGTGTGAGTTACCTGTCTGAGACGGGACACACACAGGTCCCAGATGGGGGGGTCCCTGTCCTCTCTGACCTGCTCCCAAAGCTGCCTCAGGCCCTCCACTGCCTCGGCACGGTAGTGCAACTGTGAGGTGTACAAAGAAACAAGTGTTACAAATAACCCACACACACACACACACGTACAGTATATATGTATACACACATAAAATTACACACACGCATACACACACACACACACAATCACACACGTGCATACACACACTCACACACACACATACAATGACACACGCGCATACCCACACACGCATACACACATGCTCACACGTACAATCACACGTGCATACACACACACACAAATGCACATGCACAGACAAAACCCCGACACACACATGCGCACACACATACACAACCACACGCACACACACAAACCACACGCGCATGCGCACACACACACACACAGTCTTGGCCACTCCC
>JAINUG010000429.1:252500-332500 GCA_029706075.1 Aldrovandia affinis
CTAACACACCTGATTCCATTAATTCCACCTGATTCCATTAATCACTTCACTAACTAACACCTGATTCCATTAATCACTTCACATTAATAACACACCTGATTCCATTAATCACATTAATTCACTAACACACCTGATTCCATTAATCACACCTGATTCCACTAATCACTTTCACATTAATCAACACACCTGATTCCATTAATCACTTCACTAACACACCTGATTCCATTAACTCAACACACCTGATTCGAACATTCATTGCCTTGACGAGCAGTTGATTACTGGAATCAGGTGTGTTAGTGCTGGGCTGAAACAAAACCCTGCATGCCCAGGAGATCTCCAGGACCGAACTTGGGCACCCCTGCTGTAAACGAAAGAGCGAGCGGGCCTCACTGCTTGTCCTTCTGCTCTGCCCCGCCGCCTCTCTCCTCTTCCTCCAGTAGGGGGCAGCGCTCAGCAGTGACGGAGGTGAAGGGCTGCCCGGTCCCTATGACTTCAAGGCCATCGATCTCCTGCGTCCAGAAAGGAGAGAGAAAGGAGGGCAGGCGTTGAGGGAGAAATGAGAGATCGATGGGGAGAGTGAGGGCTATTTTTAAAGCGGAACGATCTATCCCTCCAGCCGCTGAGCGCCAAGCAGCCCAGTGGAGTTCCGCATTTATTACCATTTAGCCTTGCGTGCCAGGATTATACCTCTCCACTATAAGCCTGGTGAAACAGTGCCCGCTTTTGGGACAGAGGCAATATTTTATAACCAATCACAACAACTCAATGAAGGCAGGTCTAAAGTGACGGTGGCCATTCCAACCCAGGTTCCCGAGACCAATGGAAATTCATTAGCAGTGAACCCAATTCCTTCACTTTGTCGCAACTGACCAAAAAACCAAAAATACGGTCCGTGCCTGCCCCACTCATGAATATTCATGATGCAAGTCGTCACGGGGATGGGGCAGAATGCAGTGCAACCATACAACGGGAATTATGGGGCTCTGCTCTGTCCTCTTTCTCCCCCCCCTCCTCTGTATTTCTGCTCAAAGGACACGCTGTTGCGCTGGGCATGCCAGGGGAACGCTGAGGTCCAGGAACACTTCTCATCCGTCGATCCGTTTCAGTGGAACAGAACAAAAAACAAAAATGTTAAAAAGTTAATCAGAGCGCGTGTGCGTGACTGTATTACGGCGCCACAAGCGGCGACTAATTAGTTCATAATTCACAAAGGCCCGCTCGTTACTTAAGCCGCTAATCGTTGCTTAATTCACTTAAGCCGCTAATTGTCGCTGGCCGCGCGCGGAAGCCGCCGCTCCGCTGGTCTGTGATATGGCCGGGGCGGCGCGGCCGGGGCTGGCTCTGCACCAGCGCCACGGCAACGGGCGGCGGCTGCGTTAGAACGCTCTGATCGCGCCGTCGTGTCTGAGCATGCCCATAACAACATTACCCATCGCCCAACTGTCCCTCGGCCATTAGCATATTGCAATTTATGGATGGACACAGCACTTTTTGTAATAGTACACTGTGTGTGTGTGCGCTGAGTGTGTTCTGTTAGAAATGTGCATTTGTGTGTATGTTTGTGTGTGTGTGTGTGGGTGTGTTGCGCGCCTGTGTGTATATTAGTGTGTGTGTGCATGTGTGTGCGTGTCTGTGTACTCCTGTGTGTGTGTGTGTGTGTGTCGTGTGCTGCATGCACGTGTGTATATTAGTGTGTGTGTGCGCATGTCTGTGTACTCCTGTGTGTGTGTGTGTGTGCTGCGTGCATGTGTGTATATTAGTGTGTGTGTGTGGATAGTGAGCACTTTGGACCTGCATAAAACATCCATGACGCATTCATAGCTCTCTATGCTCCAAATCATCGATTTGGATGTCCGTTTCCAGTCGTGACGGAAAGACACTGTGGAGCTGGTGAAACAGAGCTATGTCTCTCTCTGTCTGTCTGTCTGTCTGTGAGAGAGAGCGCTGTGGGACCAGAGGCTTCGATCCCACAGGAAGCACCACTGCAGCCCCCCCAGGCCATGTGCAGTGCATTACATCAGTGCATTTGCATCACGCTGCAGGCATCTGGCACACAGCTTGCAATTTATTTAACCCAAAAATACAGTTGAACCTCAGAGTCATGGACTGACCTGACCGCTCAACTGAATGCAGTATGGAGCAAGGTTCCGAAAGACCATCCGTTCCCGATCCGCTTGTATCCCCGTGGATCTACTGTACAATACATTTCAGATGAGCACCTTGCTTTAAATGGGTCCTTTCCTCCTGGCTACCGCTCCTCGTGGTATCGTCTCTTCTCTGTCATGACCCCTCACTGGTGGAACGACCTTCCGCAATCAGTCAGGACCGTGGAATCACCCGCGATCTTCCGCAAAAAACCTCAAAACCACCTTTTCAGACTCCACTACCACTGAACTCTGTCCATCTAGCTGATTGTCATCACCACTGTCTACTTGCTCAACACTATGTATCCCTGTTTACTCCATTAAAAAAAAATTTTTTAATTAAATAAATAAAAAATTACTAACCTTTTCCTTCCCAGTTACAGGTATGGTACGCAGCTGCCTGCAATGATGTTTATCGCTGTATTACTGCACTGATCTTGTGCGCTAACTATGATTGTTCCTAACATGTATTTATGCACATCTTGTAAGTCGCTCTCGATAAGAGCGTCTGCTAAATGCTTAAAATGTAAAATGTAAAGTGTTATATAGTCAAAATCCACGTTTCTGTGGACGTGGAGGTGGTGTTGCCGTATCATTCCTCTGTCCATTCCTCCCCAAAACCTAGACATAAGTTTGACTCATTTGGAGCGCTAGTTATGAACACTGTGCAGTCATACACTGACAGCGGTACTGTCAAAACCCTTGGTGTGACTATTGACTCAGATATTTCATTTTGGACTCACATTAATAATATCACAAAAGTGGCCTTCTTTCACCTCAGGAATATATCAAAATTCAGGAAGATATTATCCCAGGCTAGAAAAAATGATTAATTCTTGTACTGAATGAAGAATTGGATATTTACTGAAGCAATTCGGGTTAAATACCTTGCACAAGGGTACAACGGCATTGGCAGTGCCCCAACTTGGAATCAAACCTGTAACCCCTGAGGTACAAGCCCAGCCACTATATTGCACTGCAACCCAAAACGATACAGCACATCTGTAATACCCACTGTGTACAGGTGTTAGGCAACGTGTTCAAAATGCAGTAAAAATGTACAGTTGGAGTTGGCCTAAAAAGTGTTACATATAGGGCCCTATTTTCGTGCCGGCGCTAAGCGGCGTTATGCCCTAGCGCAGGCGAATTGCCAGTTTTGTCTGTCGCAAATGGAATATTTCCCGTCTCCGCCGAGTTTGGCAATTTGCAAGGCGTTTGCGCGACTATGGGTTGGCCAGCGCAATAGGGGCTGTGACAATGAAAACAGTCGGGCGCTATGCAAGTTTGGTGTCAAATAATGAGTTTGCGTTAACATCCAACTAGACAACCTCTAACGCAAACGCTGGCGCTCTGTTCAATTTGGTGACATTATCTGAAATCACATGGGAATGTTTTGTGAATATTGTTAATTTTCCCCACGTTGAGGCAAATCCAATCCATGGGTAACTTGCAAGCGTAATCAATTAAGCTAAAAACTATTTCACCACAGCTTGTGGTTATTCAATGCACGGACATGAAAGACTGAAGCCAGCAGGCCATCCATCGCTACCGTTCAGTAAGATACACCTGTTAAATAAATATATGTTTGTATGCACATTGTTTTTCTTATGTGAAAGGGTTTTATTCTTTCCATTTGCACTACAGAAAATGGAGTACATAATTGGACGTCGAAGGCGATACCGTGAGCGATACCCTGGGTTTGGTAGCCGGTGTTGGCCAGACGACTATCAGTTTGGCTGTACATGCAGTTTCTATTGCTTTCCATTTAACAATTACATTAAGTTAGAAGAAAAGAAACGTTGTTTTTTAAGTTGGAAAGTCTACAAATAAGGAAAAAAAGAGATGGTAGAATAAAACACTTTCTTTTAACAATGTAGGTCTCAAATCATAAAAATTACAACTGAATGTCCGCCTTGTTTTCCCCCTCTGAGTCGCGCGCCAACTTTTCCGCATCTCCCGCACCCCACCTTCTTTTGAGAAGCGCTCAAAACTGTCATCCATGTCAGGAAATAGCCAATTTGCTATACTGTCAGCACACTGGCATTTCAAGGGATAGAAAATAGGTGTTCTGATTGGCCATTATGAAACCAAACCCCCACCACATCCACATGTATTTTTTATTATTAATCCAACCTCTTTTACAACTGCGCCGGAGGTGCGCTATCGTCCTAAATCACAAAATTACCGAAATTGCGTTAGACACGCCCTAAAGCGCCACCGTCCTCACTTTGCGTCTGCGTTACCGACACCGTCCTGATTCACCAAAATGGGGCCCATAGAGGGAAAACACAATCAAAGCAAAAGCAGAACATGCATTGTGTAATACGGTAACGGTACATACGGTCATTTAAGCGAGAGCTCTATTATACGATGTAATTGAAGTTAAAGATCTATTGTATGACATAATGAAAGAGAGACCTGTATTGTATGAGGTAATGAGAGTTAATGGTGTAATGACATATGACATAACTAAGAAGGAATTATATGCATTATTGTGTTGTTGAAGCGGAACATAGAGCACATGACATAATACAAGCAAGACAGGCTCTCTAAGGATGTAATGCCTGTGATGCCTGGCATGTGTTTAGCAAAGTGAACTTTTGGGGCGAACTATCTTCCCTTGTTCACCCACGTCACCCCTCTACTCTCCTCTCTGCACTGGCTCCCCATCGCAGCATGTATCAGATTCAAATCACTGGTGCTTGCTTTTCAAGTGGCCAGAGGTACTGCTCCCCCATACCTCCAGTCACTACACCCCAGCCAGACCCCTCCCCTCCGCCTCCTCTGGCAACCTGAATGTCCCATCCCTCCGGGTGCCTCAGGCGCGGAATCACTTGCGATCTTCCTCAAGAGACTCTCAGACTCCACCCATTCTGTACATCAGGACCTTTGTTACTTTGTAACCACTGGACCACGCGGGAGGCCCACTCAGACTGTTCGCTCTGTTAGGTAATGTTAGCAAACATTCGTGGGGGAAGACAAAAAATGTTTCAATATGTTCATGAACATTAGATAATATTATTACAACAGGCATTTAGCAGATGTCTTCATCCAGAGCACACATCTGTACTGCATGATGTAATGGACGTGAGATCTGGACTGCATGATGTAATGGATGTGAGATCTGGACTGCATGATGTAATGAATGTGAGATCTGGACTCATGTAATGAGGTGATTCAAGTCAGTGCTGTGGACCCAGGAGGCCCGGGCTGGTGCAGACGGGTCGTCGCTCACAGGCTGGGTGAAGTCCAGGTCCACCAGAACCTCTCTGAGCTCCTGGCGGCACTGCTGCAGGTACCGGCTGTTGTCCCAAGTGCGGCCAGCTGAGCTCCTGGGCCGTGCAGTGCCTGAGCAGAGCCACAATGGATGTTAGGTCCTGCTCTACCTTCACACTGTAATCCACTATAATCTGCTTTAACTTCACACTGTAATCCACTCTAATCTGCTTTAACTTCACACTGTAATCCACTATAATCTGCTTTAATTTCACACTGTAATCCACTCTAATCTGCTTTAACTTCACACTGTAATCCACTCTAATCTGCTTTAACTTCACACTGTAATCCACTCTAATCTGCTTTAACTTCACACTGTAATCCACTCTAATCTGCTTTAACTTCACACTGTAATCCACTCTAATCTGCTTTAATTTCACACTGTAATCCACTCTAATCTGCTTTAATTTCACACTGTAATCCACTCTAATCTGCTTTAACTTCACACTGTAATCCACTCTAATCTGCTTTAACTTCACACTGTAATCCACTCTAATCTGCTTTAACTTCACACTGTAATCCACTCTAATCTGCTTTAATTTCACACTGTAATCCACTCTAATCTGCTTTAACTTCACACTGTAATCCACTCTAATCTGCTTTAACTTCACACTGTAATCCACTATAATCTGCTTTAACTTCACACTGTAATCCACTCTCACCTGCTTTACCTTCACACTGCTTGATTTGGGGAGAAAACACGTGATTGGGAAAATTCAATTGGCATTTATTGAGATTAAGGCAATGCCGAACAGCATCTGCTGACCAAAACGGGTATTGCGTATGAATGACATTTTGGGGATTTTAAACTAATTGTTAGTTTAGGTGGTGACATTGTTTTGTTCTGGCGGTCAGCCTTGACTATAAAATGCACTTTAATGCTTTATTTAAGTTGCTTGGAGACATGATGTGTTGTTGTCAGGAGAACATATCTGCTCAGTGTCCCTCAGCCTATGAGGAGCTGCTCCCTGTATAACAGGATTCACTGTTGCAGTGACATCATAGCCTTTCTTCCTTTGGTAACCAACACAGGCCTTTTAGCCACAGGTGTTTTATGTCTGTGTTTTATGTTTTGTCAGAATCTGTCTCTGAAAGGGAATAGATTAACATCTATCCCTCACACTCCCTTTCTCTCTCTCTTTCTCTGACCCGTAGTGGGGTGCTATGCCTATCTCTGTTTCTCACTGCTCTATCTGTGTAAGTGCATACATGTCTCCTGTTGTACGCTGTGCAAAAAAACGGATTTTTGTGTCTCCATGGAAACCGCTGTCTCTCTCTCTCTCTCTCTCTCTCTCTCTCTCTCTCTCTCTCTCTCTCTCTCTCTCTCTCTCTCTCTCTCTCTCTCTCTCTCTCTCTCTCTCTCTCTCTCTCTCTCTCTCTCTCTCTCTCTCTCTCTCTCTCTCTCTCAGGGCTGTGGTACCTGTCTCTTGTCGTATGGTGTGCGGTACCTGTCTCTTGTCGTATGGTGTGCGGTACCTGTCTCTTGTCGTATGGTGTGCGGTACCTGTCTCTTGTCGTATGCTGTGTGGTAGGCCGATATGAGTGACGGGCTCAGGGTTGCCCCTCTCGGTCTGGGTCAGGGTCGCTGTGATTCCGCTCAGCTCGTCCCCAATGCGCTGTGGAACGCTCCAGAACTCACTGCCCACGCGCTGGCCCTGGACATGACATCACGCATGTCAGACACTGGCACACAGGGAGACTGACAGACAGGCAGGCAGATGGAGAGTCACAGCCTGGCAGTGAGAGACACACAAGGTGTGAAGGACAGACAGACGAAGACAGTGAGGCTCACGGCGTTCGTGTCAGGGTGCCTTAGTTAAGAGCACCAGAACAAGTTGACTCACTGACACGGACAGTGACATGCAGACACAGGCTGTGTTCGAAACCGCTCACTCATTCCCTATTCCCTATATAGTGTTCACTATATAGTGTACTATGTAGCACTCATGACAGCAGGTTGAAATGTACTCAGGTGGTATCGGGTTTGCATGTTCAGTTTTGAATGTTTTATCCCAAATAAAATTGTTGAAATTCTAATGATGTGCAAGTGTGGTTTTGTCAACTGTGGTGCTGTCTGCTAGCCACTGCTTTAGCCACCAATAGCTACCGTTATGGAAGTCATGAGCTAACTAGCTCGTGTGGAGAAAATAACGTTAGGATAACTCACAAGCTCACGACTAGCACCAACTCCATTGGGACAATAACGGTAGCTATTCGGTGGCTAAAGCAGTTAGCTAACGTTACCACCATGATTCCTGTTGCTGTTTTACTGCTGTTGGCTCAACTTTTGTTCTTGAGGCATAAACGGAGGTGTATGTATGACACGACTGCATTGCATTGTGGTACACGGGAGAAATTGTAGGGTACATTCGCTGTTCACTACAAATCACGGTGAATTGTGGGTATTTTTTCATTCACTATATAGTGAACGAAATTAACAGTTGAGAATTCGACAAACACTACAAAATGGCGTACACATTATATAGTGCACTATATAGTGAATAGGGAGCAGTTTCGGACACAGCCACAGTGAGCGAAACAAAGGGAAAGACAGAACAAGAGCAGTAGGAAGACACCTCAAAAGTGTGACGCAGCACGGCACCACTCAGAGACGAACAGAGAGAGACAGACGCAGAAAACGGGACATACAGGCGCTTAAAGAAGCCAGGGCACAGACTGTCCCCAGTGCACGGAGCCCGCGATGGAGCTACAGGAGGAGCTACCACATCCTCACTGACGTGAACCAATCGCAGGGAGCGCATTCTTCTGATTGGTTCAAACATGGTAGCTGAGGTTGAACGGACCTGGCCGGGGTGCAGGGCTGGGAGGCAGCGGGAGATCAGCTCTCTCTGCTCCTGCTTCTCCCGGAAGCGGCCAGACTGGCTCATCAGCAGGAAGTGGGCTGGTTTCTGCAGCAGCTCTGTGACACATGGGGTCAAGGGTCAGGGGTCAGGGGTCAGGTACCAAACATGATCTGGTATCATGCAAACACAATTTATTTATAGGTCATTTTACAGATCGTGTTGAGGCTCTTTGTATACTTTTAAGTGTCCAGGTAACTGCCAAAATGACGGCAACACTTTGGTAACACTTTGGTCAGCAGTGTGGTATAATGGTTAGGGAACTGGGCTTATAACATTAAGGTTGCAGGTTCAATCCCCAGGTGGGACACTGCCGTTGTACCCTTGAGCAAGGTACTTAACCTGAATTGCTTCAGTTAATATCCAGCTGTATAAATGGATTGTATGTAAAGAAATGTAAACTGTGCAAGCTCTTATCCATCCACCGGTCTTGGCGACTTGCACTTTAAAGATTTAATTTAATAATTTACATTTCTTTATTTTACATACAATCCATTTATACAGCTGGATATTTTACTGAAGTAATTCTGAGAATACAATTATATTTACAAAAATAGTACCTTGCTCAAACCACATGGCTGAGTTTGTTACTGGGAGGTGATTCAGCATGCTACCCCACCTGGGAACTGAAGCCAGCGACCTCTGAGTTACAAGTCCAGCTCCCTAACCATTACACTACACTGCCTACCTTATGTCAAAGAATAGAGTTACAAGTCCAGCTCCCTAACGCACATCCAGCAAAGAATAGACGAACGCACATCCAGCCAGTCAGTTAGGTGCTCAGCAGAGAGACGTAAATGGAAAAAAGAGAGAAAGGCTCTCGCACTAAAGATCCTCCCCAGAATGCTCAGAACGTTGGTATTAAATGTGTTGAGGAGCGTTATCAGTGTGTGACTGTTCCTCTCGCGGGGCGGGACTCACGGGAGATGGCGCCCTGCTGACGCCTCCGCTCCTCCATGTGGCTCTCCCAGTGCTGGAGGGCGTGGCTCTGCAGGTCGCGGGGGGGGTCGCGTTGCCCTCGGGGGCGGGGCCTCGGCTTCTCCTCGCCGCTCTGCGGCACGGCCGCCGGAGGGCGCCCTGCGTGGAGGTCCGGCACGCGCTTCACCAGCTGGGGGGGAGGTGGGGGGGGAGTGGCACAAGAGACACAGCCCTGCCCTCAGCGCCTTCTCATTGGCTCGACGTGGTGCGAGCTTAGAAGCTCCGCCCACGACGCAACGGCACAACGTCACAAGGCAGAGGCTTACCTCGCTTTCGCCCCTGGCCTCCATCTCTCTCTTAAAGTCCTCCAGGCTTCCCAGGATGCTGTGCGGCAGGACCATGCCCTGGGCATCAAAGCGAGGCCCGCCAGGACCTGTGGCGCAGGGCCAGAGCGTCACACTCTCTAAAGAACATGGTGGTGCCCTGCCATTGTTCATTATTCACCGTGCACCTCAAACAAGCGTGACATGGGGCAGACATGGGGTGAATCCAGTCAGGCACGACAGAATGTTTTGGGAAGGGGTCGATGGGAAGTGGAGTCCGGAGCAGGGTAAAAACACCTCAAAATCTCAAGCTCTGAACTCCGTCTCCCATCAAGCCATCTGTGAAATGTTCTGCCTTTTCAATGCACCCCTGGGTCACACATTCTCATCAGATGATCTCAAAGTATTGCATAGATGATGGGAAACTGGGATATTTCCTCCACCGATGAGAAATGATGTCTACCCCAGCCACTCCTGGCAGATACCTAGAGCTCTAGCCTTTGGCTCTGTCATCAGGCCACTGATTCTGTAATGCAGGCCACTTTTATCATTTTCCTTTTCCATTTAGAGGAATTTTGATGCTTGTTTCTATTCTAGTTCGGCTTTTATCTCACAGTAGTAGACTTGAACTTCTCTATGGCGCCCCCTATCTGTCACACCTGTGTACTCCAGTGGCTCTATGACAGCATCCTGGGGGAGGGGCCTGGCCACAACCACCCTGACCGTCTTCCTCTCCTCTTCCAGGGGGCGGGCCTTCCGCACTAGAACCCGGGTCACCGTGAGGGGCTTCTGGGCGTCCTTAGGAGGCTGGGGTAGCCACACACACACACACACACACACACACACACACACACACACACACACACACACACAGACACAAACACACACACACACACAGACAAACACACACACAAACACACAAACACACACACACAGACACACACACAAACACAGACAAACACACACACACACCGAAATAAATTCCGACAGACATGCACACGCGCACAAACACACATAGACAGATGCACAAACAACAAGCAGTCAAGCACAGACAGAGACACACATTCCCAAACACACACAGACAGAAACACACACACACACACACGCACAGTAAAGCAACATGATAACAGATCTTGTGTTCAAATGATAAACTAGAGGTCTCAAACCAATTTATTAAACATAGCCTGCAAATAAAACCTATTTAACTGGAAAGATGCACTTTTACATATAAATAATAGCATACAAAATCAAGTGTACTTCTATTTAGAAATGAATTAATGCTTTAATAAGTGGTATAGGAAAAAACATCCTCTTTACTGCCCCGTTTTTATCATCCTTGAGTTTTTAAAGCTCATTAAATTGCTTGGAACTGGAATATATACTCAGAAATGATATCACAGACTAACAACACATTCCCAACTCAACTATATTTCAGTTTCTATTTTCATTTTGTACAAAGTTCATACAAAGATGCGTCTTCCCAGATAACAACTACAAAGAACAAATTCACACAAAGTCCACATTAAATAAGAAAAATAACCTGATGCACTCTCCCCCTCACCTTCTCCAGATCCTCTGCTCGGATGGAGAGGGCCTGGATGTCCTCCCCTTTAAGGGCGGGGCTCTGGAAGCGAGGCTCGGACACAAACGAGCACTCCTTCATGCGCTTCTTCTCTGGAAACACAGGGCAAAGGAGAGGCACAACCCTCGAAAACAGGGCTCCTGTGAGCCGGCGCTCGAGGATGGACTCTGCTTCTGAGACGAGAAGCAAACTGGCGCCGTTCGCCGTGCTTTGTCACAGAGCAGGGGGCTGCCTGGCCACGCAGTCCGTCAGCGAGAGGCCCTGTCTTTCACAGGGCTGTCTGGCTCCTGAGCCGGCAGACGGCAGTGTATTGGTGCAGCGGGATAGCATAACGGTTAGGGCACTGGGCTTGTAACACAGAGGTTGCAGGTTCTATTCTCAGGTTGGGCACTGTTGAGCAAAAGTACTTCACCTAAATCGTTTCAGTAAAATATCCAGCTGTACAAACGTGTTGCATGTAAAGAAATGTAAACCGTGTAAGTCGCTCTGGATAAGAGCGTCTGCTAAATGCCTAAAATGTAACATCAACCTTGGGGTTTATTAGATTCAGAAGGGAATCAGGCAGTGTAGTGTATAATGGTTAGGGAGCTGGGCTTGTAACGTTAAGGTTGCAGGTTCAATCCCCAGGTGGGACACTGCCGTTGTAGCCTTGAGCAAGGTACTTAATCTGAATTGCTTCAGTAAATATCCAGCTGTATAAATGGATTGTATGTAAAGAAATGTGAACTGTAAGTCGTTCTGGATAAGAGCGTCTGCTAAATGCCTGTAATGTAATGTAATGTAATGGAATAGCTGTAAATGGGTGTTTTCAATCCATGCCTTTATGACCCCAAGCTGATCGGTTCCCTACTGAGGAATGCACATCAAGACGATGAAGCAGTGTGTGGGCTGGTGGCCATGTGACGCTCGCTGGCCAATACCTCAATCTCTTATCATTTGGTGAGGCTATGAGCCGTGCGGTCTCATGTTCACTTCCCTCTTATCATCTGGTGAGGCTATGAGCCGTGCGGTCTCATGTTCACTTCCCTCTTATCATCTGGTGAGGCTATGAGCCTTGCGGTCTCATGTTCACTTCCCTCTTGTCATCTGGTGAGGCTATTGCGGTCTCATGTTCACTTCCTGGTGAGAGTACAGGAAATGACAGGCCTGGCTATGTAATTTAGCTACAAGAAGCTACAGGATAAAGAATAGCGTTCCCACTCACTGGGGAAACTACAGGAGGCTACAGGCTTAATACTACAATTCCCACACCCAAGTGAGGCTATAGGAAGCTACAGACCTGGCAGCAAAACATCATTACATTTTTACATTTTAAGCATTTCGCAGACACTCTTATCCAGAGCAACTTACAAGATGTGCATGAATACATGGTAGGAACAATCATAGTTTGCGCAAGAGATCAGTGCAGTAATACAGCGATAGACCTCTGCGTACCATACCTGTAACACTGGGAAGGAAAAGGTTAGTGTGTTGTTGTTGTTTTTGGAGTATCGTGTGGAACAAGTAAACAGTGGTGACGACAAATTAGCTAGCTGGACAGAGTTCAGTGGTAGTGGAGTCTGAAGATAAAGTGCCCGGGGAAACTACAGGAGGCTATATCATGTCGTGTCTCCCAGCCATGGCTTTGATTGCAGACTGATTATATTAGGTAACGTTACCGTGACAAAGGAGCTCTGGCATAAAAATATGATGAGCGACGCTCGGAGCGACCGCAGGTTATGAAATAGCAGGGTGGTGGTAATGAATGCTGTTATATCATTACATTCACCGGCCACCTTTGACCACGGCCCTGCGGTGGAATATAACCCTGCCGCGTCACAAAACACCAGCGCTTATGTAACGGAGAGGGCTGTGGGTCTCCTCGTGGCACGGAGACAGAGAGAGAGAAAGAGGTTTCCATGGAGACACAAAAATCTGTTTTTTTTTGACATTTTTTTCCTCCATATTTAAATTTTATTAATGTTTTTCCTTGGTCTATCATCTGCGGGCATCGTGACCCAGAATGGGAGGCACTGCAGCAAGGCTCCGGCAAAACTTATGCTGCTGGGGAGTGGGGGGGCTTTGGGGAGGTTGTCTTGATTACGTTGAAGGAGGGATGGGATGGATGGGAGGGGGCTCCTGACAGAGAGGGAGAGAGAGAGAAAGAGAGATAGAAGGAAGGAGGGCAGGGTTCAACAGGCACGCTGGCATGTTTCCAGAGTCGAAACAACTCAGACGCCCACCCGTCACCTGGAAGGCCCTTTTTTGCGAGAGCACCATGATTTGGAAAGATATGTCCCTCTGCTTTTCCTGCGTTGTGATATTAGCCTGCCTTCCATTATTCCCCTGAGCCGTGGGGCCCTGTCCTGGTCCAAACAGCGGCCACTGACCCTTCTAGTTCTGGTCAGTTCTAGTTCACTGCATACCTGAAGTGTTCTCTGGCCAGTAGGTATTGGGGGGAAAGGACTTGTTGACTGGCATGAACTGTTCCTTGCCAATGGCATTGAGAGCACTGCACTTATTTTAACAGGAAGTACATCGAACCCCTTTGTGCCAGACATGCTATGGTTCATCTTCTGGTCTTTAAGGTCGTCTGGACAACTGAAGCATGCGCTGGGATCAGCTAGTCCACATTACTTGTTTGCATTCAAGGCCATGCGTGTCTGAGGATACGTGGAGGCTAAAAAGTGCTTTTCCGGGCACTGGGTTTGTGTGTTCTAACGGTGTTAGAAAACAGCCAGACCCCCTCTGTCAGGCGCGTGTGCGGTGGGAACGTGTCTTCAGCAATTCACACGCACTTATCTAACCATCCAAAATGACCCTGCCATGAAATCCGGAGAAAAAACGAATGATGAATCCATAACCGTTCCTTAGTCAATCTCACAACCGCCTCACCCACATCTCTGCTCGCTGGCTTTTAAACAGGGACCTTTAAACAGGCGCCAGAATATCCTACGCGCATCATTGCAACATACTTGCATCGACTTGACATTTTTAAGCCGGCTATTAACTGCTGAAACCCGTCCGCACTCCAATGGCCGGATGATGAACCCAGACGGGACGCGACAAACAAATATTCCCTCATGTCAACAATTTAGATAAAAAGATATAGGATTTATTTATGACATACGACAGATAGTAGACATACAGTACTCACATGATAACAAAGGGATATAATATAAAATCTATAAAAAACAGTCTGACTAAGCCCTAGCACCAGAGAGGATAGGTTCTAAACTCACTCGTGTGCAAGTCAAAAAGGACGTTCTCTTCCGCAGACTGCTTCCCCTATTCTACGCTTCCCTAGCTATCAAAAGGTACGTAAGAAAAAAATATGCACAGGGAAAAACGGACAAGCAAGTAAGGTAAAAAGTGTTCCAAAAAGGCACAGCTGAATGGCAAAAAGTCAAAGAAAGGAAAAAGCCTCTTCTCCCTAAAAATGTTTTGCTCCAGCCCTTATAAACTCCAGACAGGGTCATGGCCAGACGAGGTTGAGGAGAGTGCAGCTGGGAACAATCCAATCAGCGCCAGAGCGACCACGCATCGGGAGCATGACCTCAATCAGCAACCAAGCACCTGTTGTTTAAGAGTCTCTGGGGTCGACCTCCCGTGTGGTCTCGTGGTTTCAACGTCCGACGCTGGCCACGGCGACCGGGGTTTGATTCCCCGTCATGCCAGAGTCAGCTCTGGTCGGGAATGCCACCGGGGCGGCGATTGGCTGTCCGCCCAAGGGAGGGGGAGGGAAGCCAACACACACAGTTCGCTGCACACAGGAGTGGTTCTAGGGCACCGGAATTACAGTCGATGACACAACCAGTGTTGTCTCAGAGGAGACAGCGCTTCGCCCTTGTCACTGCTGGTCACAGGACTACGGCAGCGAACTATGAGGGAAGGGGGATTGAACTAAGCACGGGTAAGCGGGTAATTGGGACCAAATTGGGTAAAAGAAAAATAAAATTAAAAATTTTCAACCGTTGTTTATGGTTGTTTTCGACATAGCATCACGCAAAATTTATGCTTTGCGTTTCCGTTTGAAATCAGCAGCATGAATAGCGGCAGTTTTATCCAATTTTACTGAAACTGGTTTTTCTTACTGGTTATACTGACTCTACCTTGACACTGTCATCTGAATTGCTCAATGTTATGGACATCTTTGTCAGAGGACAATTAATTAACTGATATTTCCATACAAGATGTTCCTTACACCAATATAAAGTGTCTTAATAGGACGTTGGGCAACCACAAGCTGCCGAAACAGCTTCAACGCACCTTGGCATAGATTCTGCAAGTGCCTGGAACTCTATTGGAGTTGTAAAACACCATTCTTCTGCAAGAAATTCCGTCATTTGGTGTTTTGTTAGTGGTGGTGGAAAACACTGTCTCAGGCACTGCTCCAGAATCTCCCATAAGTGTTCAATTGGGTTGAGATCTGGTGACTGAGATGGCCATGGCATATGGTTTACATCATTTTCATGCCCATCAAACCATTCAGTGATGGGGGCATGGTCATCCTGGAAGAGACCAGGAGAAATGCTTCACGAGGATGAAGGTGATCACTCAGAATGGCTTTGTATTTATGGACGTTTACCTTGCCCTCTAAGGGGTTGAGTGGACCTAAACCATGCCAGGATAATATACCCCACACCTTAACAGAGCCACCAGAACCCTTCACCGTGGGAAGCAAGCACTCAGGCCTGTGGGTTTCTTTTGCCCTATGCCACACATGGCAAAAACAGGGTGAAGGATGACTCACCTGGCAATACGACACTGCTCAGTAGCCCAATAACTGTGTTCTTTGTACTATTTTACTTGCAAGTATGTATTTTTAGGTGTTGCACTGCAACCCAACAATAGTATCCCTCTCCATGACTGCTCTTGACCAAACTGCCTTCTCACATCCTAGATTGATATTTGGAGTCAACTGATTCAGAGTTGCTCATCTGTTTTGCCCTGCATCTCGAACCAACGCACGGACATCACAGTCGAGGAGTATGCACTTTTTACCACTTTTTTTTTCAGTAGGTAGAGCATGGCGTTGGCAACGCTTAGGTTGTGGATTCAATTCCCACTTATACTGGACCACATATACTGGAAAATGTATGCATTCACTACTGTAAGTCGCTTTGGATAAAAGCGTCTGCTAAATGGCATATATATACATACAGTATATACCACACTTTATTGTTAATTGTTTATTGTCTCAGCAGTTACGTGTATATCGACCCTTCAATAGTCAACACGTTTCCACCGAATCGGTCTCATGATGCAATATTCGTGCCTACCTCTCTATTGGTTTGATGAATTTGTGACTGTTTAATTATTTTGCTGCTGCAGGCCACTGATTTAGACAGTCCGAGCATGGAAAAGTATGCAGAAAAACACACTTTTAGACACACAACACACTTGTAATCTCCATAGTGTCTAATGCTTTGATTGACTATGAAAATGATAATTTTATGCACCATAGATATGACTTTATTGCCTTTCTAATTCCCCAACAGACTATTTCCTTCATTTGGCTTACGCAGGTAAGTAAGTAAGTAAGTAAGTAAAACTTTATTTCTATAGCGCCCTTCTCAGCACGGGTGCACAGGGTGCTTTGATTTGATTTTGATTTGATTTAAAAATAGAATGCATCAATACAAATTGTGTGACTGCCACAATGTTTATAAATGTAAAGTAGGCCTAATGTACCATATGCATTTACATTTCAGGCATTTAGCTGAAGCTCTTATTCAAAGTGACATCTATTTATAGAGCTGGATTTACCAAAGCGATTCAGGTTAAGCACCATCCTCAAGGGTAGCTACTACAGCAGTGCTTCACCTGGGAGTCAAACCTGCAACATCACACTTTACATTACATTTTAGGCATTTAGCAGACGGTCTTATCCAGAGCGATTTACACAGTTTACATTTCTTTACATACAATCCATTTACACAGCTGGATATTTTACTGAAGCAATTCAGGTTAAGTACCTTGCTCAAGGGTACAACAGCAGTGCCCACCTGGGAATTGAACCTGCGACCTCTGAGTTACAAGCCCAGCTCCCTAACCATTACACTACACTGCCACACCTAGCTATATTCACAAACAATTATCAGAATGACCACTCGGCAATGCAATTCCCTCGATACATGTTTATGTTTTATTCAATGTTTTCTTTGAACGCATGCTCCGAACAGATTCACTGATACAATACTACAGCCTACTTAAATAATCTCGTTTGCTCGTCATATTTCCAATAGGGCTGCACATTATCCAAATACTCCCATCCATATAATTGAAGATTTGCGAATCTGCGCAACACAGATTTATTTTAAATGCACCTGCAATTAACGCAAACAAAAAGTGTTTGGGAAGTGCATTTAAAAAAAAAAAAATACTTGGTTTAACCATTGTGTTGGCACAGTAGCCTACAGTGGGGTCCTGCCTAGGTAATCACAGTTGCCAGCTTACATTAGGGAAATTAGATATTTGCTTTGAGCGAATATTCAAGGTTGCCAGTGCTTACTAAATTAAAGTTAGATAGTTTGGTGCTAGTTAGCTCAGCCATCTATAACTTCCCACATACCTTGTGGTGTCCGAGGTCTTGACTCTTTCTTCGCCATTTTGCCGAGCGATTTGTTGGGAGTGTCCATGTTGAGCTACTTTTGTTGCTAAATATTCATATAAACAAACGTATTGTAATGAACTTGGCGGCTCAGTTCATTTAAACTCCGTTTACATTTTCAGCTCAACACTCTGTTAGCGTCTGTCGTCTCAGCTTGCTCGTGTCCATAACAACGAAAGGACGCTTACGCAGCTGTGCATTAAAGGGAAGTATTTCACTTTCTTCGCCGACAGAAACTCGACTGTTGGTTGGGAATACCGTCTTCGCCGGCGAAATAAATATCTAACAATATAAAATGTTTGAGTGAGAAAACACCATGCACATCATGACTAATGACGCCTACAAGATAATTCCCATGCTACGATGAGCATACACACTGCACATCCCACGCTGCGGATGCAGAAGTAAATCCGTCTCTTAAAAATGCGGTTGCCTATGTTGTTTTAAATAGACAGTTGCAGCCTACGTTGTATAACTGGGAATGTACATTTTACATTTTTAGCAGACGCGCTTATCCAGAGCGACTTACACAGTTTACATTTCTTTACATTTATACAGCTGGATATTTTACTGAAGCAATTCAAGGTCAAGCTCAAGGTTGCAACAGCAGTGCCCCACCTGGGAATTGAACCAGCAACCTCTAAGTTACAAGCCCAGCTCACTAACCATTACACTACACTGCCAGCCTATCCATGCATCAACCTAATAAAGTGTATTGTCTTTATTACGGTTTGTCGGTACTTTACTTTACTTTAGGCTACTATAGCCTTATTTCATTTTATTATTTAAACCGTTTTTTTTTATTGCTCTATGTTCATATTTTTCTTTAAATTGTTTTTCATATTTGTGTTAGGTGGTGGACTGAGTGAACCCAATTGCAGAGAACGAGACGGATGGTTTGGTTTGGATGGACGGACAAATGGTTTGGAAAACAATAATAGATCTTTACTAGATGAATAGAATCAGAACAACAACAAAACGTAAGTACAAAAGCGACACTGAGAAAATAAATGGGAGAGGAGGCTCCAAGAAAATAACTAATGACAACTAATACACAGGAACAAACTAGGAAACAAACTAGAAAATGTAGAACAACAAAACAACAAAACAATACAAGCGTAACACATACAGGGGGAAAAACTAACTGAGAACAATCTCAAGACTGAGCATAGAGACAAGGAAACACACAACTTAAGTAGGGGGAAACTAAACCAGACACAGGTGACATTACTGAAACTAATCACAAAAAACAATCAGGGAAAACGAGGCACAGATGGAAACACTAAAACAATGAATCAATTAACAATAAACAAATCACGGGACAATAAACTCAATAAAACAATTAACTCAAAACAAGAGACTAAAACAGAGCAAAGCAACTAAAAAGGTAACAAATAATGATATCTAGTGGTGGACCCTCACAATTTGCTTATATATATAAAGTAGCCTACACATATGCGTCCACGAAGAAACTGGTCAAAATAGATGTAGCCTAGATTTTGGAAAGTATAACATATATTTTCAGAATGACTTCCTAATACATTTTCAATTTGTTTCATTTCATTCTTTTTGTAGGAATAACCCTGAATTGGCATTTCAAATGGGCTTGGAACACGACCGTTAGGCTGTAGATGAACAGATTAACCCTGAATATTTTGCATTGTATGCACAACGCTGTAAATCGCTTTGGATAAGAGCGTCTGCAAAATAAATAAATGCATGTAAAAGTAACTGTTCATTTGCTTGACAGACGCATTCATTCAAGGCGAGGCACATACTTAGATTTTTATGAGATCGATATTATTCACGCAATTACATCTGTGGCTTGCCCAAGCACTATAAAAAGCGCTATACAAATACATTGAATTTAATTTAATTGAATGCCCCAAATGGGACTTGAACCTGCAGCCTTATTTTAAGACGTCAACCAGTAGGCTCAACCGCCAGCTTTCATAAAATGGTTTTGTGATATAAAGGTGAATTGCCAGTTAAACTGTGCGGTAATAGGCTATTGTGCATCCATATCTAATGTAGCTACACCTCGGCAACATAATTTGTTTCTCAAAAATATACTAAATTACTGCAAAATATATGGCTATAACTCATGCTAAGAAATGTTAATATGTTGCCCGGTAACATTGCACATTGCGTACAAATTAAAAGGTTTCAATGGGCACTCTCATTACATTGCTCAAGAATCAGCAAAAACGCTGTGTTCCCTCGAAGAACACAACAAGACCTTCTGACCTGCCAATCAGCATTCGAGTCCTTGTTTGCAAAACCCGGCTGGTGACGTGTGATGCCAAGGCTCGCCGTGGGAGTATATATAGCCCGCGATAGCCCGTGGCAGCCCACAGTACGCGGTATCCACTTGGCTGGCAGCGCCTGACCGCAGCTCGCGTCTGTGTAGGGTTTGAGGACAGGGCAGTCGATACATGGTGACGTACCGCACATTTCGTGTGCTGCACATCGGTTAGACATTTCAGTCGCATTCCAGCTGAAATACCTGTGCCTGAAACGACAATAAGATAATGGAGGTAAAAAGGGCCGAACAGGATAACTTGTCCGTGGAAGCCAGCACAGAGGCGCCGTGCTCTGGCGCGTGCGCTTACAGTGGAGGGCAGAGACCTGTGTGCGCCGGCTCTTCCAAGGTGTTCCTGGAATATAAGAACGCCAGCCAGCATCTGACAGCCTCCGGAGTCAAGGTCTCCACCATATCCAAAGCGGGCATGGGGATCTTAAAAATGGCCACTTCTCACTGGAGGCTCCAAGAAAAGAAGGCACTGGTGGTGCGCTCCTCCAGCACCGGTAACCGGCACCCCGCTTCCGACCGGTTTCCCTGCAAGAGATCTCCGCTCGACCAGCTCGCCGCCCTGGTACTGCACGGCCACGCGGCGACGTGCTCCAGCCCGCAGGTGCAGGAGCCGGGTCGGGAGAAGATGTGCCCCACCAAGCCGCAGAACTGCCGGCGCGTGGTGGTGCTGGGCGCGCCCAGAGTGGGGAAAACGTCCATCCTGCGTCGGTTTCTGCGGGACGGGTTCGAGGAGCAGTACCAGCCGACGTCCGAGGACTTCCACAGAAAGCTCTACCAGATCCGAGGGCAGACGTACCAGATCGACATCCTGGACGCCTCGGGCGAGAGAGCTTTCCCCGCCAAACGCCGCCTGTCCATCCTGACAGGTGAGTAGCCCGAGACGAGCCGTTTGTCTCCTCTTATGCAGAGCACATTATCACCGTATATGGTACTTTCTTGATCCAAAGGTCTACATTTTTAATGCTGTGTAACTTAAAATTGACATTGTATATAGTAGCCTATATGTATTAGTGTTAAAATGTGCCGCTGAAAATTGTCGGTGGAAAAGCACTTTACAAAAATAGAGCCGTGGTGCATGAGTCCCAGATTGTGAGTCCTAAATATTTCAAATGGATAAATACGTTTGTTTTGCACAGTTCCAGCCCCGTTATGAACTCGGCGTTTGTATTCTGCAGGTGACGTTTTCCTCCTGGTGTTCAGCGTGGACGACCGGGGCTCCTTCGAAGAGCTGCGCGCGCTGCGCCAAGAGATCATCACAGCCAAAAGCAAGCTCCTGAAACGCAAGGAGAACGCCTGCGTGCCCATCGTAATCTGCGCGAACAAAGTGGACCTGGAGCCACAGGAGAGAGCCATCAGTCGGGCGGAGGTTTGTCAAGCGCTCGGGGAAGACTGCCCTTTCTTTGAGACCTCCGCCAAAGACAGCACCAACCTGGAAGAGATGTTCGAAGCGCTGGCGAAGCAGAGCGGACTGCCCACGGAGACTGGCCCGTCCCAGCATCGCAAAATCTCCATCCGCTCGTATCAGGCGCTGCGCTCCGATCGGATTGGCGGTCGAGGGGCCAGAGGACTCACACAGGACATTCCCTGCGGCGCTTTGTACCCGCTGGCACGTCGGCCAAGCTTCAGCACCGATCTCCGCAAAGTACTCGGACCCAACTCTTCACGGAAAGGGGGGAAATCACTCGAGAAGTGTCAGATTCAGTGACAAGAGACTGACGAACTTGGTTTTCAATAATCAGTAGTGTATAGGCTGTGTAAAACAAAGACACATCTTCAGGTGTTTTTTTTCCCTCCACAATGATTAGTCTAGCTGTAATATAATTTCACACGAAATAATTAGTCATCATTTGGCATTAATATATAAATGAATACATGAAACATATTTGTGTTAAAGCTGCTGGCTGGACCAGCAGAGTATAATTAACAATGTAATTATAATCAAAATGATCGAATGTGAGAATTCGGTTGTGCAAATATAAGATTCAATGAATATAGAATTTTAAGTTTTTAAAAAAAATAAAAAATAAAACAATATAATGCGTGTGTCTATTCATTTGGAGTGAATAGTTCCTTATCGTTTATCTGAATGTGTTTACAAACTCACAAGGTGTTTTAACAAAAAGTCCTATTTTGGATAATCCCCTTAAGTTATTGACAATAACTGACTCTTCGCAGGAAATAGAACATTTCCCAATTGAATCCCTTGCCTTTAACGAATCCAAGCCATTCGTGGAAACAGGAAGAGAGTGTGGGTGTTATGCTGAGTCAAGGATTCGACCTGAGCGCGTGCTGTTTCATAACGGGTCTGCAGACGCGCGGAGAGGCAAGCCGAATGTGCCTCGCGCCTCTCTCCGCAGAATCTTGAGCAGGAGGCGTACTGTGGCCCGAGGGCCTCGTAGAAGCAACCTTAATTCAACTTCAATTTGATGCGAGGCGAGGGGCAGTGTTTGATGACAGAGTGAGAGTGAGCCCCCCCACCCCTCTTATTTAAGGAAAAACTGCGAATGATCCATAATTTATCGAGTTGTTGTATGACAGAACATAGGCTATTGTTTACCATTTATGGGAAGAGCTGAGCATACAGGCCATCTTCTGAAGGATGCTATTGTGGGATGTGGTGAGTGAGGCAAGAGGCGTAGGGCTTGAGATGAACTGGAAGGAGTGTGCCCAGAAACAGGAACAGATGAATATATGGACACAGCGAGGGGCCAACCACAGAAAATGAAACAATCTTTTTTTTGTTCAGGTTAAACAATAAAAACAAATATCCATTCAGCACTGCTCAATTGTAGCCGATATAACCTGATGATTAGTGATTTAATTACTGAGGACACCAAAATAATATGTCCTTTTTTTGAGGGATAACATACAGGTGCAAGGCATTAAACCTGAAGAACTTCCATGAATACGCCATGGTGCAGATAGTGGCCAAAAATACCAATGTGATACAACTATGCTCTGTAGAGTTCTCAATGGATGGCTCTTGAGGAAACGGCCTGCTCATGCCCGAGATTGACATTTTCAGTCGATTGAGTTGCTCGTCTGTTCAGCTTTGCGTCTCGAACTAAAGCATGGACAAGAAATCAGGATGAAACCGTGTGTGCTTCCAACCACAGTTGCTCTTTGTTGATGATGTCTTTCCCTCAGACTTCCAGGGTGAAATCACCTTAAACATTGCTCCTCAGGAAACATGTTGAGCTGTCTTTGTCTTCGTTTGGCTCCTGCCAAACATGGCCCAACAATCACCCCTCTTTCGAATTTACAGAGGCCTCATCTTCTAGACATGCTGGCCATAATTACAGGAAACCAGGCCTGTACAGAATTTTTGCACACGGCCCTGAGAAAGCTGCGATGTGTAATTGCTTAATAAACTAATGGACAACACCACTTGTGGAAGTGCCTGCTTTCAAAATACTTTGTATCCCCCATTTACACAAGTGTTTCCACCTATTTGGCCAGCCACCACCTGCACATCTGCATGCCTTATCGCCTCGAGCCCGACACACATCTCAGCAACTTCAAAAGATATGCCCATCCAGGGTAACTTTACTGGATCTCTGTATTGAGTGGGAGATTTCACTGCATCGTTCTAGGTGAGCCCAGCGCTATACTGCCACCTAGAGGAAGACCCGCATTCGAAGCGTAGTCAAGCTTGGCTGCACTTCAGCTTTGCTGAATGTGACATTACACGGCACCACACTTCAGTGTAGTTACTGTTAGAGCGGTGTAAGACTCGGAGACCAATTGAGTGAAGAATAAATCATTTTTAACGCGAAAGTGAAATCCAATACGCACACGCACACGCACGCACACACACACACACACACACACACACACAAACAGATACACGCACACATGCACACACACGCGGACACACACATACACACACGCACACACACACACACACACACAGACGCACACACACACAGGTACACGCACACACACACACACACAAACATATACACGCACACATGCACACACACGCGGACACACACATACACACACACAGACACACACACACACACACACACGCACACACAATCAGATGCACAGTCAGATGAAATGGAGTGTAACAGAGGCTCGTAACATCTTTAATATCCATTCACAATTAGAAAGGAATAGGCAACCACACACACCTGAGCGTGAAAGGTTCTGCTATGTTCTCACTCTGGCACAGATGCAAACACTATTGTGAGCCGATCTTGTTTATATGATGTCGCCGAGGTTCACGGTGAATAACAATCTGTCCTTGCTTACAGAAGGCGTATTCATCACTTCCTCCCACAGGCGGTACATTTTCATTACACTCTCTCCTTTGTAAGGGGTACAGTGCAGAGGTGAAAATTATCTTCAGCACACCCCCGTAGCAACCATTCATAACTCTACATACAATGTTTGGAGAAGGTGTCCGTCTGTATACATAAACAGCAGGATTTCATTGCTTCTGTCCTCCATTTTCAAACAGAATGAGAAGCTCTTTTGTGCAGCAAGACCAACAGAATATACCCTAACACCCCTCAGAAAAATGCAAAAACAAACCACATCCACCCTCCGTTACCAAGCATAGCACACCACACTCAAAAACACCTGTTTTAATTTAAACATGGCTAATGACAGCATTCCCAGACATCAGTGTTCTCAAGTTTTTTAATTCCGACTCACATAAATCAATCATTATTGGGGATATTACTACTGCATATTAGTTTAATATTAACATATTGATTTAGATTAATTTATCAACCTCAGAGGTGATGTTCTACTGTAAACGAATGTGAAACCTGGAAAAAAATGACTTTCTCATGAAAGGTGTGAGTTTCTCTTGCCTTTTGTGCATAGAAAACAATCTCAATTGAATCAGAGGAGAAAGTGAATGATGAAAGCAGCAGCAGTTCTAAAATAAAATGATATGAAATGAAGCAGTTCTCTGCCGGTTGTCCCCTATTTGAATGCCTGATACGGTGAAATAGATTCAGATTACCAGTAGTGACAGTTTCTACAGCTAAAATACATTGAGGAGAGATGTCTGACTACCTTGACTCTCCTGAAATCTGATTCTTCCTTGAAAGGGGTAAAAAGGTTTTGATAATGTTTTGATACACATCAGTCATTTCACATGCTGGGACAACTCAGAGGGGTGGTTCTCAGCCTTGGCCTTTACATTTATTTTACATTTTAAGTGTTTAGCAGATGCTCTTAACCAGAGCGACTTACAAGATGTGCAAGACGTGGTCTTGGAGTACCCCCGTGTATACGCTTTCGTCTCAACCGTTTTCTTCATTAACAGCGGTTGTTGAAAACGTGTGTTCAGGTTCCATAATTTCGTTCTGAAACAGATCAGTTCTCACATCGCTAATGCTTTCACAATGCAGGTTTGGCTCATTACCATTTGCTTTCCATTTGAACTCTTCATTTCCCACAAGCTGTTAAGTTTCAATGAACGGGCGTCCAGCATTTTCTAATTTTGCCCTGTTGGTCAAAAAATCCATGAAAAATGTAACCTCTTTCAAAAGGAATTACATTTCACAACACATTGCAGAAAACGAAAGCATTAGTGATGTGAGAACTTATCTGACTGATTTAACGTCCTCAAATAATTTTTAATTCTTTATAACATAAATACTTGTTTCTCACATGAGGTGGCATCAGTTGTCACTAAGAACGTTAAATCGTCCCTCAATAGACATGAACAAGTGTCTAATTTAAAGCCGTTATACTTCAGGAATTGCAATTCCAAAGCTGGAATGAAAACACAGGTCACACAGGGGTACTCCAGGACTGATGTTGGGGGTCCACGGGCCTAGAGCAAACGTGGAAAGCACCTGGTCCGGGGGAGAAATGCAGGGTGTGCTGCTTCTTCGTTTTCACCCTAAAAGCAGTTTAAACCCAAGAAACCAGGTGAGGTGAGTTAACTGTGTGATCAGCTGCTTCAATGGATCAATTAAGTGCTGAGTAACGACGACAGCCAGTAGCCCATGTGGCTCCCCAGCACCAGGGTGGAAGAGTGTGTCTCTAAAAAAAGGCCCCCAAAAAGACTCTCTCTCATAGAACTGGCAGGCATTCAGTCCAGCAGCAGGCTTAATTTCAAACAGAGAGCCAGTTAATCAGATCAGTGCCTCTGTCATTTGTTTTTGTCGTTGTGCAGGCTTTGTCATTTGGGTCACTTACAGGAAAGGTTCAAACAATGGCATGGGACAGGGGATGGAGCTGGTCATCTGGCTTTTTTTTGTTTTTTTGTTTTTTGGGGGGGTGGGGTGGGGTGGAACGTCACAAATGACAAATCGCTCTTGAGAACAGATCAGCACACCTAACACGGTAATACCTGTTGCATGTGACGTCGGTAGAGGGGTCTGCTAAAATCCACTGGAGCAGTGGTTCCCAACCTCGGTCCTTGGGCCCTACATCCAACCATAATGGCAACCTCTGAATCGTAACTAGCTGTTAATTGTTCTTAATTAGGCACTTTTCATTTCTATTAAGGCATTATTTACTCTCTTAAGGCCATAATATGATAGCAGAACTTAGACACTAAGTAGGCCCTACACTAAGAGCAAATGCATTTTTTATATTAACGAAACGACCCAACCCCAATATTTAATGAAGGAAATGGAAAAAGTTTGTTTTTAAAATCTGGTCCCCAGGAAAAGGTCATTGAATAGCCCTGGTTTAGAACCCATATGCCTCAGGTTCTGAGTCCTGAGATCGGACCTGAAACAACTTAGAACAGGGCTTAGAACAGGCCCTTCAGCTATCTAGGAGTCAAATGTGGCCCGCAATAGCCTAACGGTAGGCCACTTGACCAGTAAAAAACAAACAATCAAACAAGAAAAATGTATTTACCATGCAACAAAAAATGTGACAACGTTCACGTTAGCATCTGGACAGTTACAAAACGCATTGGTGCTATGGATAAATATAATAACCGCCGTTTCATTCTTTTGTTAGTATGGACTGCTACTCCTATCCCTTAAGTAGTTCGGCAGAACAAACCTCGCGGGGCCAACTTGGTAGAACGTTATAATTAGGTTGTCATTAGTCCTTAGCAACTGTAGTGTCTAAATTGTGAAGGGAGGAAGAGACCACGCCCCCCAGACCATAGGCGCCGATCCCGTGGGTGCTCCGGGGCCCGAGCACCCACGGAGAAGGCCGAGCACCCACGGGGAAAATTATGCACGGAGCCAAATTTACATTGATTTGATAGCAAACTCCACCTAGCATACGCTGCGCGGCACCCACGGGCAGAAACATAAATCGGCGCCTATGCCCCAGACCACGCTCGCGCACCACCCAAATTTTACTTAATTTATAATTATATTATAAATTAAGCCTCCTACAAGTCGCAGGGTTTAATACGCGCTAATGCGGAAGACCGCTGTTTTCTCCTGAGCTTCGCTTGTAGGCTATAGCCTACTCTCCAAATTTAGAGTGATTTCCTTTTGATTAGAGTCTTTGGAAAGTTATTATTGTTGTACGGGGCTTGGAAGCCTCCGAGGTTGCGGATATAAATAATACATTTATAATAAATAAATAAATAAAAAAGCAAAAATAAAACAAAAAAGGGAAACTCCCTTTATTGTTTTATTTTTGCTTTTTTATTTATTTTTGTGTTTTATTAATTTATTTCATAAGCATGAATGTTCTAAATTGATAGATAGATTGATTTACCACACATGGTAAACACATAATAGTTGACGATTATTCTTATTTGAGAACGAGTTAAAATAATAGCTATGTATATTTCTGCACATACAGCAGGCTAAGGCTACTAGCCTACTTGCTATAAATCGGAAGAAGAAAATGTTTGGCATGCACCGTTTAAAAAAGCTGGCCCCTATTATTTTTTATTTATTTATCCTTTATTTAGTCTCGGGTTCTTAGCAGGGTTCCCAGACTGGGGGGGGGGGTGGGGGCTCCCAAATGTAGTGGATTTGAACAATTAGCCTACTGGAGGTAGTTCCCGAGTAAAATGTATGGGAGCTAATTATAGATTTTGATTTTAAAGGAGATATGGGGGTAAATTATGGACATTTGTATGGGAGTCAACTGAAGATGGGGGATTTTCAAGAATATTTGGGGGAAATAAATTCCCAGGCATCTGCCAACACTGGTTCTGAGTTGTGACCACCAAACCAGGTTTCTGCATGACACGTTGCAGGTGCCGACAGACAGGGCTGGACTGGGACAAAAAATAGGCCCTGCCATTTGGCTCAGACCGGCCCATCCAGTGGCGTAGCGTGGGTTGCCAACACGGGGGGTGCTACGCGAAAAAATAATTGCGCCCCCTCGGAACACCCGGTCCGTGGTATAATATATATTTATATATTTTTTAATTTAAAAAATATATATATAAAATAATTCTACCGGCCCTACCGGCCCAAAACTAGACCGGCCCACCGGGAATCTGCCCGGTAGACTATATAGCCAGTCCAGCCCTGCCGACAGACGACGAACAGCAGACAAAACCAGAAATCCCCCCCCTCCGAAATAGAAAATCTTATTTGACACAGATTGTTAGCGGCACAATCTGAGGGTTTCGCAATAATTGTGTTCCTTGTCGAAAGGTCTTTTTTTTTGTTCGCTCCCATTCACTGCTTCCTCCTGTCCTTGAAATACAACGCTAATTGCGCCATCGTTCCTAGTTGTTAGGGGGCTTCATTTTTTTATTTTTTTTAGACAGATCGTCTTGCTGTGTTCCGTGTTACAATACCGCACACCGATTAGACAGCTGGGCACTGGACAGCTGATGTGCTCGCACGTTTCTCTGGAAAATATTGGCACACGTGAGAAGGGGGCTTCTAGGGAAGCTCTCCAGGTAAGCCTCTCTGGGCTGCTTTCCCCGCTACTCCACTAGGTATGCATATCTAAGCATATTACTCACCTTACCAAACCTAGGAAATTATAGGTTAAGATCACAAAATGTCATATCATACACTGTTCCAAATACAAGAACAGAGTTTGGTAAAAGGGCTTTTAGTTATGCTGCTCCATCAGCCTGGAAAATACTGCAAAAGGACCTGAAACTTGACCGTTTTATATCAATTGGTTGTTTTAAAACCCGGATTGGAGAATTGTTTGGGGAAGCAGAATGCACATGTTTTTATTTTTATTTTGTATAGACCAATGTTTGGGAAGCCTGTTCTTTTAAGTTCTCTGATGCTTTTTTTTTGCACTGTTTTAATTTGCTGACTCATTGTATCTTATGTGTTGTGCTGTTTTTATTGTATGTGCTGTATTGTTTTGTAAATTGGATTTGCTGCCTTCTTGGCCAGGGCTCACTTGAAAAAGAGATGCAAATCTCAGTGTCGACTCCCTGGTTAAATAAAGGATAAATAAAAATGCAAAGGCATCGTTATATGTGAAGTCAGTGTGTGTGTGTGTGTGTGTGTGTGTGTGTGTGTGTGTGTGTGTGTGTTTGTGCGGCCGCGGCGCAGCATCACCCCTCCGATCACTATTCCAATATGAGCATTTGCGATATCATACCGCCAAAGTTTGTGATAGAAATCTACAGCAACGCTCAACGCTGGACACGTTGTCTTACATTTGTTTCCCACACATACTTGCAGACCAGCTTTGTCTCCCAGAACTAATTTACCAAAATCACACCCATGTGTTCATTCAGTAGCGTAATGTTATTAAGAAGTTCGACAGAAGCAGTTGAATACGTTTTTTTCAACATTTCAGTAGACTAAACTAATACTGGGGGAAATTGTATTGTTTGGGTTCCCTTAATTAACTTAATATAGGGTGATATCAGCAAAATTGGGCCACTTTTTGGTTAATCGCTTGGGAAACTAAGAAAAAAGCAATGTATGACATTGAATTGTGTTTTTATGGTTAATAAGGACTGTTTTTAATATTTTTGTGTTGAATTGATGTAATAAAATACAATTGTTCAGGCCCTACAGCTTTTTAAAACATCAGATGTCACATTTTTTTAGATGAGCAGTGTTCAGGTAAAATGGGCTGCAAAACAGAGTCATTTCTCATAAAATAATCGATTCATCTTTAATCTCAACACACTAAAACATTGCATTTAAATAACATTAAATGAACTCATGAAGAATAACATTAAAGCATTAAGAATTCATAAAGAATAACATTAAAATTAATTCATGAAGTACCAATTACTTTAGGAACTCATTTTGGAACATGAATGTGTCTATGCATGTGTGTGTGTGTGCGTGTGTGTGTGTGGTGTGTGTGTGCCTAACTACGCAGGCTTACACATGCATATCTGGAATTAAAAATACTCTCGAAACAACTGTAAAGAAAGTCATATTAAAACAGGAGACAAGGCTACTCTTTTAGACTGATGCTTCAGTAAATCACTCATTCATCACAGTGTATGTGTGTGTGTGTGTGTGTGTGTGTGTGTGTGACAGAGCGCTAGATAGTGAGAGCTAGCTCACGATGCACCCTGGACCAGAGCTAACACACACATACATAATTAGAAGGGAAAATGTGAAAAGAGGCATGTAATATATACAATAATATAATATAATAATCTATTATAACCTACTTTTAATAAGAAGAACCATCAAAATATCCGCTAAAACTCAATTCAGAAGGTGGCTCATTTTGGCTGAAATGCATGGCTCAATTTACCTTAACACATTAAGGTCAATTGAGCCACTAACAAAAAATGTTTTTTTTATTGATTTATCAACCTTATTATTGACAAGTAAATTTTCATATGTCAGGCCACTCACCTTGAAGTCCTCCTGGGGAGTCTCGATGTGAGGCATTGTCCCGACCACCATAGCAACCATAGACCACTCAAATCAATTGTTACATGTCAAGTACAGTTGTGGCAACAGCTTAATATCATTTGCAGTCATTGGCTGTTAAAATTGAAAGAGCTGAGACGCTCAAACCGTAAATGGCTCATTTTACCTGATGGCCCAATTTTGCTGATATCACCCTAATACCTATTCTATGACGTCTGGAACACATATAATATCAATGATCAATTTCCACCCATGTTGTTTCATCGCGTGCCATATCACAATCGCAAGATGAAGCAAGATTATCACAATATGAGATTTTTCCCATATTCTGCAGCCCTAGCTACTAGCAAAAAAAATGAAATGCAAGTGTCGATTTATGAATTCGCAAGATTGTCCAAACACTTTGTCATTTGACACTGTCCAGTTCAGATCATTTTGTTTCAAAGGCAAATTCCGCTCTCTGTTTTTCTTTACACAGAGAGTTGTCAATGCCTGGAACAGCTTGCCAGGTCAGGTAGTAGAGGCAGAAACACTTGGGCTAGTCCAGGCTAGATGCAGTACTCTTTAGATTAGGACATGACGAGCCTAGATGGGCCGAACGGCCCGTTCTCGTCATTATGTATTCATATGGTCTTATATTATATTTATAATTATTGTTATGTTTAGTGCATTTACCACTGGTTTCTTTAATATTGCTGTAATTCTGTGATTTTCTTTGTTTCTAAAATAAAAATAAAGTCTCAAAGACATAAAGCTATGCAGTAGTTTCTGTGCGAGTGTATGAACACAATGATTGGTGGCGGAATTGGCTGCGATGCAAGGGGCACCAGCTAAAATCTTGCCTAGGGCACCAAATTGGTCAGGGCTCTGTGTTGGGAGTGTGTGTTTATGTGCATGTTGTGTGTGTGTGTGTGTGTGTGTGTGTGTGTGTGTGTGTGTGTGTGTGTGTGTGTGTGTGTGTGTGTGTGTGTGTGTGTGTGTGTGTGTGTGTGTGTGTGTGTTTATGTGTGTGTGTGTGTGTGTGTGTGTGTTTATGTGTGTGTGTGTGTGTGTGTGTGTGTGTGTGTGTGTGTGTGTGTGTGTTTATGTGCGTGTGTGTGTGTGTGTGCACGCGCCCGCTTATCGCGTGACAGAAGGAGACGAGCAGGTGTGCGATCCTCACACGCGCGTCAGATTTCCTCTGGTTCCCAGCTCAAGCGAGGCGGCACCATGTGACAGGAGAACGGACAGCGTTCTGCCAAGACTGCGACAACAATGGCCCAGTCCACAGCTCAGAATGAGGGCAGCGCAGGTCAAAACGTGATCCTGCCAGAGACAACCAAACAATACAGATATACAGGTCAGTCTACCCCCATTCATAACACACAAGCAAGCCCTCCCCTCTCAGGATGCGGATGGTAAAATCACAGACAGGTGAGGGAGCCATCATGCTGCACATATCAGACATGCCATCTTCCATGCAAACGCTGTCAATACATTAACCCAAGGCCCACTTCCCTCAAGACTTTGGCCATATGTCACACTGGGACGTGTCGCATCTTTGCACGCTGTGTGATTCTGTTGTTTTTATCCCCTCTCGAAAGAGAAGTAAATGTTGCCTTTTAACACGTCTGTGCCAGACGGTGCTCTGACGGAACCGCGAGCGCCGCTCCTCATCCGCGAAGCCCCGTAAACTGCGCCGAGACGAGCGGGATCGCTCTTCGCCAGCCGGGTGGCTGTGAACAGAGAGGCCTGGCGCGGTGTTGACGGACGGCCGGTCTTATCGAGCGCGGCGAGGACGCGCGCGGCAGGTGGTGTTGCCGTGGCGAGCGGGGGGTTACTGGAGGACTCGCACGCGAGGCTGAGCCCAGGGCGATGACAGCGCCCCTCCGAATCGACTCTCCAGTGCTCCAATCAGCCTGCAGATCTGCCCGTGACGGAGGGGACGCCGAGCGAGGAGCGACGGCCCGCCATCGTAAAATAATAATGGGGGGGGACCCTTCCACACACTAGAACAGTGCACTAGAACAGTAATATACGCCATTTAGCAGACGCTTTTATCCAAAGCGACTTACAGTAGTGAATGCATACATTTTTCAGTATATGTGGTCCCAGTGGGGAGTGCCAGTGCCTTAACAGGATGAGCCCTCCACCTGTTCTGGTGACAAATTATTTACGGTACATTTTACATTTACTGTACATTTACATTTGAAACACTTAGCAGACGCTCTTATCCAGAACGGCTTACAGGATGTGCATTAATACATGGTATGATCAGTGATACAGCGATAGACATCGTTGTTGGCAGCTGCATTCCATACCTGTAACACCAGGAAGGAAAAGGTTAGTCTTTTTTTTTTTGAGGAAGTTTTAAATAAGTAGGCTATTCATATACAAAAAGCAGTATTAAACAAGTAGGCAGTGGTGATGGCAATTGGCTAGATGTACAGAATTCAGTGGTAGTGGAGTCTGAAAACGTTGGTTTTGAGTCTCTTGCGGAAGATCAAACAAACAAACAAATATATATATATATTTTTTTTTTTATTTATTATTTTTTTATTATTTATTTAATTTTTTTAAAAATAAATTTATTTCTGATTTTTTCCAGTTTTTCTCCCAATTTGGTTGCCAATTAAACCCTCTATTTATTTCAACTCCCCACCCCCACAAGTCCGTCGCCAGTCCTCCGGGAGCGAGACACACATTCCTGGCCGATTGTTTCCGCCTCTTCCTTAACCTTCTCCTCGGCGGACTCGTGCCGGCTCTTGAACTTCTGTAACTTTTTTTCCCCCCAATAAATCTAAATGGACGATGGCTAATAGCTGTTTATTCCATTTCGCAAAATGTTGTTCTGTGAGTGGACCTGACACTTTGCTTTGATTACATGACTGATTGAAATAGTTTAGACCACATTTCAAGTTGACACTTTTATTAAGTTGTTCGGTTTTATGGCACAGAAAATGATGTGCTTCCTTCAGTGCTTTTACTCCCTCGCAGTCCCAGATAGGTGTGACGTGTTGCTGCTGATCTAGGATCAGGTTTCCCCTGTCCATATTCTAACCTTATCCATTATGAGCTACAAGGCTAAACTGATCCTAGATCCTACGCTGAGATGCTTTATGAGTACAGGCCCTGGTTGTTTCTTTTTGAACTATCACCTCCCGCCCTACATCTTTCTGACCACAGGGTGGCGCTCGAATACAGAATTTGAAGTGTTTGTACAGAAAGTCCATTTCGTCGCTGTAACGTCTTCCTTGAAGTAGGGGTTTCCCCTGTAGCACGTGCATGCAGCTGCTGTTTCTTTTCACTCGTCAGTCAGACTTACCATTGGGGCCATACTGAGAAATGCATGCATTTTCTACTGCAAGGCGCTTTGGATAAAAGCGTCCGCTAAATGGCATACGTATATTATTTCATTCCACCGACTGAGCTGCGCACCCACTCCACTTCCTGTGCAGATGGTGCCTGTGGCAGGTAGACCACAGGTGCCAAATCAACCAGAGGAGACACACTTGCATGTTCTGGAAGTCAGAACAGCTGAGACCCTGGCCACCTTCAAGCGACGACTGAAGACTCACCTCTTCAGGGTGCACCTCTCCCCATAGTCCGGTTTTTGTTAACTTAGGGACATAGTTGCTTAGTTTACATGTCTACTTGTTTATGTATTGTATTAGGCTTAGGCATTTTTTCCTGCATTGGGTGCTTTGCTGCTACCTCTGAATTGTGGCTACAGATTTACCTACAGGGTCCTAGTTTAACTATGTGGTTGCTCCTAGCACCCAGGAATTGTACTTCCCACTAGGGTGGCTTTCAGCTAAACTGTTCTTGACTACGGTTAACACTTTGTTGTACGTCGCTCTGGATAAGAGCGTCTGCCAAATGCCTGTAATGTAATGTAATGCATGATGAGGTGCCAACTAAATGCCAAAACACCCAAACAATTCCTTCTTGGGTCTCCCAAACCAGAGGTAACTCCAGTGCAGTGTAGTAGCTATTGCCAGGTCCGGAAAAAAGTTTGCTGTGTTACTGTGGAATTTGTTGGCAGACCTCTCCCAAGAAAGTGAAACTTTGGGTGAAATGCCCTCAGTGAAGAAGACCATCTAGTTCGTAAAGAGAACATCTGAATGCTGTTAATACACTGCGTGAGAGCAGCGCCTGGCTAATGTCTCTGTGTAGCTGTGCATTTATGTAGCGCACAGTATTAAGTCTAACCATATGTTTCATAGCTGCGATTGTATTCCGTCCCTGATCAATTCCGGGAAACAATGTCAGTTAAAATGACTCTGTTATGTAGAGTGGAAGTCCATTTCTCCCAACTAAATTTCTGTACATATGCTACAAAACTGCCAACTCAACATAGACACAAGTTACACGGGTATACCAATACATTTATTTTAACCTGGCAACAAATTCAAGGAAATCATATTGGGAACATATTCTACTGGTAGTCAATTTTTTTTCAAAACTATAGGCTTTTAAATTGCAATTTTGTTTATGCATTATTTTTAAATAGTCAGCTGGTGTTAACTAAATGGCACAAATGCATTAGCTTGATAACTAATGCGGCAGTCTCTTCATTATGACAGTTTCCATGATTTAGCATGATTATATTTGGTTGAGGTTGGGGCTGACGGATAGCGTAGTGGTCTGACACACCCGTATTTTGGCTGGTCCGATACAAGTGTGAGCTGCCCATCAGGGATGCAGTTAGAAAAATAAAACAATGGCCCTGCCCATTAGCCCCAATCGGGGCCGGCATTTGGCTGTCGGCCCCTGTGGGAGGGGGAAGGTGAGCCGGCACAAGTTCATTGAGGAGGGGAAGGGCGTCCCTGTACAAAAATTGTACGTACGTGCTCCGGTTCCGTCTTGGAGGAGGCGGATCTGCCGGCCCAGGGAAATTGGCTCACGCCAGAGAATGGGCGGCAGACTTGTGGGGAAGGGCGAATTGAAAATAAATAGAGGGTATAATTGGCAACCAAATTGTGAGAAAAACAGGATAGAAACAAATGTTTTAAAAAATTATATATTTATATACAAGCGATTATTACAAAGTAACTGAAATGTAAGTCACGTGTAACAAGAGTTAATGGTGTTTGTGATTACACATGTGAAACAAGGCCAGCCCTGTTACATGTCAGTTATCATTACGTAAATAAACAATATTATTATATTATTATTAGCGATCTAATGGTATTATAGATATTTGTTTATAATATAATTCATAATGAGTGAGTTAGTGTTAGTGAAGTGTGCAGTAGCACTGACTGTGCTGTTCCACAGTGTCTGATCTGAGGATGGTGGTGGTCGGCGAGCCCGCAGTGGTTAAGAGCGCAGGAAACACCATCCTGGGGAGTGAGGTGTTCAGAGGTGACCCCCCACCCCCACCCCCTCTGTCTGCGGCCAATAAGTGGGAAACACAAGGCAGAAGGGTGCCTGGGAGAAGCATCACTGTGAGTGACAGTTCATTAATCTTTGACATATCAGTGACAGAAGAGGAAATGAAGAGCAGAACAGAGTCAGTGCCAGGGACACACGTGCTCCTGGTGGTCATGCAGCTGGGCAGATTCACAGAGGAGCAGAGGAAGGCTGTGGAGTTGATCCGTAAGAGTTTTGGGGAACAAGCATCGAGGTACACAGTGGTGCATGTTCACAGGTGGAGGCCGGCTGGACACACCAGTGGAGGAGTTTCTGGGACACAGTGACCTTCAGGAACTCATCAACAGCTGTGGTGGAGAATGTCACGTCTTCGACAACAATGACCAGAACAACCCCACTCAGGTTACAGAGCTGTGGGAGAAGATGGATGCAATGGTGGAGAGAAATGGCGGAGAACGTTTTACTAATGCGGTGCACAAAGTAGCTCAACGTGCAAGGATCAGAGATGAGGAAGAGAGAAACAGGCAGGAAGAGGAGACAAGAAAGATAGGTGAAGTGGGAGACAGAGAGAAGGAGGGAAGCGAGAGGGATGAGAAAGAGGGCAAGGAAAGTGGGAGATTAGACAAAGATAAGACAGTGGAAGAAGATGAAAATAGAGGCAGACTGAAATTGTTTGCAAAAGGTGCAACGACAGTGTCTTTCATAGGAGCAGCTGGAGCAGCAACAGCAGTAGCAACAGGAGCCTTACCCCTCAAACTAACAGGGGGCGATTCGGCGACGAACTGCCGGAAATGCATTGATTCTCTATGAGAGTGGGCGACTTCCGGCGACTTCCGCCGCTTGACCGATTGGCCGATTTGTGGGCGTGGCGGCGACACAGAAAAGTTGAAAATTCTGAACTTTCGGGCGATATCGCCCGGTAAGAGCCAATCAAATTCATGTCTTGCTCTTTTTACCTTCCACGCGGAAACCAACACAACACCGAAATTTTGTTCCTAGTTCTGACACTTCAACATGAGTGAGGAGAAACTGTTAACAGCGGTCTGCAGTACCCCCATACGTTATTTAATCCTAAAAGCATAAATATGTATAGCTAGCTAAACTTATATGGCCTACATACATCTTATTTAATGTTTGTGTTGGTTAAAAGGCTATTTTTTATTGCATGGGTACGTTTGGAAAAATGTTTGGAAAACGTACCAGAGACAAATTGCAAGCTGTTTCCAGCGCAAGTAAATGGCCGCAATTGCAAAAAGCCTTCTGAGTTTGGGTTTGCGGTTCATAATTGAAGGAAACAATACTGCTAGCCAACTAATATTTATAATAAAGATTCTCAAAATCTATGATGAACTATTCGTTTACCATGCAAAAATTTTGTATATGGCCACATCGGAAGCATTTTTGAGTTTGGAAAAAGCCAGTCGAGCTGTTTCAGCGCAAGTAAATGGGTGAACGCCCACTGCTAGGCGATTTATCTATGATGCCTAGTTTCATTTTGAGGAAGCCCCCTGTTAGAATGCGGGGTTTGGGACAGGAACAGTGGTAGCCTTGGCAACAGGAATGGCAGCAACAGCACAGGTAGCAGCAGCAACAGTGGTCGGAGCGGTAGCTGCACTGGTGCTGGGCGTAGGGGCATTAAGCACTGCAGGTTACGCCTATGGAGAAAATATTGAAATATTAAAATGTGAAATATAATATAAAACTTATATCTATGAATGTTTGCTTCTCAGCAGAAATATTTAATTTACCTGATTATTTTCCTGATTCATTTTTCATTTTTTACTGAAATTTAAGCAGTTCAAGTCCAGTGAATAACCTGAAATGGTAAAACAATGGTTTTATTGTCTTGATTGTTTAAGTGGATTATTGTTTCAGTGTTTTCACCTGTGTCTCGTTTACGTTCACTATTTAAGTTGTCTTCTGCTTTCGTAGGTCTGTGCTCAGTCTTGAGTTTCTCTTGCCCAGAGTTACTGTCAGTGGTTTTATGCTTACCAGGACTCTTTTATGTTTACCCTGTTGTCTTCGTGTTATTTTGGTTTACAGTTTTTGAGCTGTATGTTTTGGGAACCGTGTTTGTTTTACTTTTGTTTGTTAGCTGTTTAGTGTTTGTGTTACCATTTGTCACGTTTGTACTGCCCAGAGCTTTAACATGTCAGTAAAGATTTTCATTTCTCATCACATCTCTGTCTCCGTTACATCCTAGGCCACTTCTACCTGCTAGAGAAATAAGTTAAACATGCTGTAAGATATAATGGACTTGCCTTTGTAATTTGTAATTTGGCTGTTTTATCTTTGTTCATTTTAACTATATAAAATGTTAGTGTTTGCTTTTATTGCTTTTATTGTTCATTTCTATACCTTTTTCCTGCTTTTAAAAACAATTGTGAAGCACTTTGAGGTATTAAATGTACTATACAACTTTTATTATGATTACATTATGATTAATAACAATAATGTAAAATAATGTTTTTATGTCTGGATAAGAGTCTGCTAAATGAAAATGTAATAATAAATGTAATAAATATTGACACATTGATAATTGGTTGCTTATGCATGTAATACATTTTCTTCTCATAACACTGTTTAAATTGTATTTGCACTTCATTGATGAAGAAAAGACAACACTTTGTGGGTGACAGGATGGATTTTTCATTTTCATGTCACTAGATTTCCATTTCTGCATCACATATCCCATTATTTCACATTTCTGAAGTCCAATTTGAACTTTGCCCTGCGATGGTTTAGCAACCTGTCCAGGATGTATTCCTGCCTCTTCCCCAATGCATGCTGGGATAGGCTCCAGCCCTCCCACAAACCTGACCAGGAATAAGCGGGTTAGATAATGAATTCATGAATGATAGATGAATTTGAACTTGAATTTGAACTTAAGTTACCCATTACCCTTATGTAATGTAAGTCCGCCACCTAGTGGACAGACGAATATAAACTTCCACAACAAAGAACAGATACTTACATATCTGGGCGCTGTCAACATTTAACATATAGGCCAGTCATCTCATCACAAAAACATCAACCCATCATCATTAATAGGAAGTCAGCTAATAATCTTATGCTGTTGGTCATGCTTTACACATGTATAGCAACCACAAACTTACCTTACAACTCTATAGCAACCGCAACCGCAAAGTGAAATGAAGTCCGAATTCCATTTACCCTGCGCAATGTGTCTCATGTGGTTTCACGTTCTGAAAGGACTGCTCCACCCCCCAACGAAAGGCCACCACAACTTCAACTCATCATTTCATTGGACCAGGACATGTCTCGTGACATTATTTAAATAAATATATGAAAAAAACCTTAAAGGGGCAGTGTGAGGTCCATAAAGGCAGTTTGTTGCCTGAGGGTGCCGTCGAGCACTTCATATCATATATTTGACTTTATAAAGTTTTCATTGATAAAAGATGACACAACGTGCCTAAGACTCTCATTTTCACTCAAATTTTTCAACAAAATACACTATAACATTGCATAGGGGTCCTTACAAGGTATGTGCCCACCGGCCACTATAGTGGCCATACATTCGAATCATCATTGCTTGAAAAAAAATAACAATAATTGTGAAAGAAAACTGCACAACATGTTTATATGGAAGGTTGTTCAAATGATCATATATTAGAAATCTCTGGGAAGAATTTGGGCATTCATGGGTTAATCCTAAATGCATTGCATTTCCTAATATGCATCTTGTGAGACACACCTCTGCCAGGAACAGTACCAGAAAACCAGGCGCGGACCCAAAAATGCAATAATGGATTTTATTGCGTAAACAGGCGATGGTCACACAGGAGCAATCAGAGCAATACAGAGATCCAAAGAGTGGTCGGGGACAGGCAAAGTTCGTTCAAGGCTTCAGTAGTGTCAGGGGCAGGCAAGGCGTAGTCAGTGGGCAGGCGGAGGTCGATACCGGGAAATCAGTCCAGGGAACACAGAGAGGAGCGGGACTTGAACCACAAGGAGCACGAACAGGGAGGTCGGGAACGAGACTGAGATAGAAACGAACACGGGAGCACGAACAAAAACACGATGAACAAAAACACGATGAACAAAAACACGATGAACAAAAACACGATAAACAAAAACACGATAAACAAAAACACGATAAACAAAAACACGATAAACAAAAACACGATAAACAAAAACACGGGAAACCGCTGCAGAGTTGTGTAGGCATACGCAAAGCACAAGGCAATCTGGCAACAAACATGGGAAAACACACAGCTTAAATACATTTAGACAAAACAAGAAACAATCCGGAATAAACACGAATGCAGCTGACTGCAATCAGACACATGAGGAAGTGAAAACGATAATACAAGAACGAGACAATCAGGAAATGAACATGGGAAACGAACAGCTAACTACATCAGACATAACAAGAAACAGGTGAAACTGATAATACACTGACGAGACTAGAACAGGTAAGCGAAAGTAAAAACACGGACCAGACAACTAGGAAAACATGGAAAAAACTACAAACGCTTAATTACGGGAAACACGAACACGAGACGTGACACACCTCAGCTTAAATAGAGACTGAAAGCAAAAGTAAACTCACTGATTAAGGAAGACCTTGAAGAACGTGGTAAAGAAATGGCACGATCATACAGTAAGTCACAGATTTCATTCTTTAAACTTCTGATCAAATGTTGTTAGGCGGAATCTGGGGTTGTGGCGGTTATTTGTCATGTTTATATGCTTAAAGCAAATGAAAGGCTTTAAAAAATATATACATTTTGAAGCTCTTTAAGTTTGTAGAACTCAGACCAGAGATTGATCAGACGTTTCCATTGATCGAATTGTAACTAAATCCCTCTCTGGACACCTTATAACTATCTGGGATATATTTTTGGCAAGTAATAATAATAATAATAATAATAAATCTGCCTTGTTTATGTATAGCATGATTGGCCTGGTAGCTCATTTAATATTTTTGTATTTTGCACATTAAAAGCAAAGGACTCTGTATAGGACTATACGTATATATAGGAAGCAGCTTTGAGCTATTATGCCCCCAAACTGTGGAACACCCTACCCAGACACATCAGAGATATAAGCTCTGTGAACATTTTTAAACTGCTCAAAACCTACCTGTTCGAACAGGCTTTTAAATTAAATACTAGTTAAATTAATAGTGTGTGTTATTCCACGGTCTTTGTATTTTATGCAGTCATATATTTTATGTATTTATTTTTGCTATTTTTACTTATTTATTTATTTTTATTTACTTATTTATTTATTTTTATTTACTTATTTATTTATTTTTATTTATTTTTATGTCTACCTTGAATGCCTCTACCTATGTATTTTTTTTCTTCTTATTTAAGCTGACACACCTCAGCTTCAATGGAGACTGAAAGCAAAAGTAAACTCACTGATTAAAGAAGACCTTGAAGAACGTGGTAAAGAAATGGCGCGATCGTACAGTAAGTCACAGATTTCATTCTTTAAATGATGAACTTCTGATCAAATGTTGTTAGGTGGAACCTGGGGTTGTGACGGTTATTTGTCATTTTTATATGCTTAAAGCAAATGAAAGGCTTTTAAAAACATAAACATTTTGAAGCTCTTTAAGTTTGTAGAACTCAGACCAGAGATTGATCAGACGTTTCCGTTTCCGATCAAATTGTAACTAAATCCCTCTCTGGACACCTTATAACTATCTGGGATATATTTTTGGCAAGTTATAATAATAATAATAATAATAATAATAATAAATCTGCCTTGTTTATGTATAGCATGATTGGCTTGGTAGCTCATTTAATATTTTTGTATTTTGCACATTAAAAGCAAAGGACTCTGTATAGGACTATATATATAGGAAGCAGCTTTTAGCTATTATGCCCCAAAACTGTGGAACACCCTACCCAGACACATCAGAGATATAAGCTCTGTGAAGTTTTTTTTTAAACTGCTCAAAACCTACCTGTTCGAACAGGCTTTTAAATTAAATACTAGTTAAATTAATAGTGTGTGTTATTCCACGGTCTTTGTATTTTATGCAGTCATATATTTTATGTATTTATTTTTGCAATTTTTACTTATTTATTTATTTTTATTTACTTACTTATTTATTTATTTTTATTTATTTTTATGTCTACCTTGAATGCCTCTACCTATGCATTTTTTATCTTCTTATTTAAGCTGACACACCTCAGCTTCAATGGAGACTGAAAGCAAAAGGAAACTCACTGATTAAGGAAGACCTTGAAGAACGTGGTCAAAAAGTGGCACGATCATACAGTAAGTCACAGATTTCATTCTTTAAATGATGAACTTCTGATCAAATGTTGTTAGGTGGAACCTGGGGTTGTGACGGTTATTTGTCATTTTTATATGCTTAAAGCAAATGAAAGGCTTTTAAAAACATAAACATTTTGAAGCTCTTTAAGTTTGTAGAACTCAGACCAGAGATTGATCAGATGTTTCCGTTTCCGATCAAATTGTAACTAAATCCCTCTCTGGACACCTTATAACTATCTGGGATATATTTTTGGCAAGTAATAATAATAATAATAATAAATCTGCCTTGTTTATGTATAGCATGATTGGCCTGGTAGCTCATTTAATATTTTTGTATTTTGCACATTAAAAGCAAAGGACTCTGTATAGGACTATATACTGTATATAGGAAGCAGCTTTGAGCTATTATGCCCCAAATAGCTGGAACACCCTACCCAGACACATCAGAGATATAAGCTCTGTGAACATTTTTTTTAAACTGCTCAAAACCTACCTGTTCGAACAGGCTTTTAAATTAAATACTAGTTAAATTAATAGTGTGTGTTATTCCATGGTCTTTGTATTTTATGCAGTCATATATTTTATGTATTTGTTTTACAATTTTTACTTATTTTTATTTTTATTTTTATTTTTTTAGGTCTACCTTGAATGCCTCTACCTATGCATTTTTTATCTTCTTATTTAAGCTGACACACCTCAGCTTCAATGGAGACTGAAAGCAAAAGTAAACTCACTGATTAAAGAAGACCTTGAAGAACGTGGTAAAGAAATGGCGCGATCGTACAGTAAGTCACAGATTTCATTCTTTAAATGATGAACTTCTGATCAAATGTTGTTAGGTGGAACCTGGGGTTGTGACGGTTATTTGTCATTTTTATATGCTTAAAGCAAATGAAAGGCTTTTAAAAACATAAACATTTTGAAGCTCTTTAAGTTTGTAGAACTCAGACCAGAGATTGATCAGACGTTTCCGTTTCCGATCAAATTGTAGCTAAATCCCTCTCTGGACACCTTATAACTATCTGGGATATATTTTTGGCAGTTATAATAAATAATAATAATAATAATAATAAATCTGCCTTGTTTATGTATAGCATGATTGGCTTGGTAGCTCATTTAATATTTTGTATTTTTGCACATTAAAGCAAAGGACTCTGTATAGGACTATATATATAGGAAGCAGCTTTTAGCTATTATGCCCCAAAACTGTGGAACACCCTACCCAGACACATCAGAGATATAAGCTCTGTGAAGTTTTTTTTTAAACTGCTCAAAACCTACCTGTTCGAACAGGCTTTTAAATTAAATACTAGTTAAATTAATAGTGTGTGTTATTCCACGGTCTTTGTATTTTATGCAGTCATATATTTTATGTATTTATTTTTGCAATTTTTACTTATTTATTTATTTTTATTTACTTACTTATTTATTTATTTTTATTTATTTTTATGTCTACCTTGAATGCCTCTACCTATGCATTTTTATCTTCTTATTTAAGCTGACACACCTCAGCTTCAATGGAGACTGAAAGCAAAAGGAAACTCACTGATTAAGGAAGACCTTGAAGAACGTGGTCAAAAGTGGCACGATCATACAGTAAGTCACAGATTTCATTCTTTAAATGATGAACTTCTGATCAAATGTTGTTAGGTGGAACCTGGGGTTGTGACGGTTATTTGTCATTTTTATATGCTTAAAGCAAATGAAAGGCTTTTAAAAACATAAACATTTTGAAGCTCTTTAAGTTTGTAGAACTCAGACCAGAGATTGATCAGATGTTTCCGTTTCCGATCAAATTGTAACTAAATCCCTCTCTGGACACCTTATAACTATCTGGGATATATTTTTGGCAAGTAATAATAATAATAATAATAAATCTGCCTTGTTTATGTATAGCATGATTGGCCTGGTAGCTCATTTAATATTTTTGTATTTTGCACATTAAAAGCAAAGGACTCTGTATAGGACTATATACTGTATATAGGAAGCAGCTTTGAGCTATTATGCCCCAAATAGCTGGAACACCCTACCCAGACACATCAGAGATATAAGCTCTGTGAAGTTTTTTTTAAACTGCTCAAAACCTACCTGTTCGAACAGGCTTTTAAATTAAATACTAGTTAAATTAATAGTGTGTGTTATTCCATGGTCTTTGTATTTTATGCAGTCATATATTTTATGTATTTGTTTTACAATTTTTACTTATTTTTATTTTTATTTTTATTTTTAGGTCTACCTTGAATGCCTCTACCTATGCATTTTTTATCTTCTTATTTTATCTCTGCTTTTTAATTCTATTCACAATTGTGAAGGACTTTGAGCTGCATATCATGTAAGGAAAAGGTGCTATAGAAAAATACAGTGTATTATTATTATTATAATTATAATTATAATTATAATTATAATAATTATAATTATATATAACTTCTTAGCCTATATATAATGAGGTCCGGTCCTACAATTAGTGACACTTCTGAGCATACAACTTGGATCGATCAACTTTGTAGGATCCCACCCAAACACATCAAATGGCCCAAGTGCCCGAGTGTGAAGGATAGCGTGTAGTCTTACCTTGTGTTACCAGAACAGGATTCAATTAATGTTATCTAATTCCAATTATTTTATCTGACTCCAGTTAATGTTAACTTTTCTCTCTGTTAACAGTTAATTATAGAATGGTACAATATGCAAATGAGAGACTATAGTCTCTCAGCTCGCGTAGTGTGGCTCTATACATGTTGCTATCTCTACATGAGACCCGGACATGCCTTTGGGCTGTGTAAAGCCTGCCAAGAATACAACTATGTATCTTGCAACGGCACTAGTGTATAGGCGAGCGACTACGAAGTGCACCTGACCAAAGTTCTATGTGTGCGTGTTCTGTTAACAGTAACCTTAAAACCACAACGTGTAACTGCAGTAGTTAAGAACAATGGGAAATGAATATGTTTATTAGCCAGAATTGCAACAATTGTTACACAGACGTTAAACAAGTTGAATAATGCAACTGTAGAGTATCAAAATCTCCTTGAAGAATAGCACTTTTCCCCCTATATCCCCACACATAAGGAAAACCTGAAACACCAAATAAGGACACAATCACAGAAAAACAGAAATACTCCCTGCACTATATCTGCACGTGTATCACACTACATTCATTATTAGTTGCACAGATGTGCGCTGATATGTTGTATTGTTCACTTTTGAACCATGTTCTGAGATATTTATGAAGCACCACATCACCAATGACACCAACCCATTGCTCATGACATCAACTTTCCAACAAAACCTTATACTGTATTATACTGTACATGTAAACGATGAAGTTACAGTATACCACATTAAACTCAGTGTTTTGGTCAACAGTCCTGAGAGCAACCCCCTCCGTGTCCTGTTTTGCCAGAGTCAGTAGGACTGTGGGGGCTGTAAGGCATATGGGGCAATATCACTGTTTACACATCTCACCTGCTGGCTCCGTGCTGGCATCATAAACACAGTACACATCCTTTTGGGTTATTTTGGGTCATGGTTCTGTGAACCACCCTACAGCTTGGATCAAGGGTGTCCCATCTCTGTACAGCTCTGTTTCCTTGTCCTCTGCCATAAAGTTCGGTAAAGTTGGGAAGTTCCCTCCCTGATATTTAAAGTGCCATGAAGCACGTTGACGCTTATTGGGATGAATACTATTCTGAGGGGAGCCTAGTTTCCAGGCTTTACGTCCTTCTTCCAATGCAAGAACCCAATGCTGCTGTCCAATGCCAGATATCACACCGGGTTTATGTGTTTATGTGTTGACTTTTAGAGAGTACATGTCTTATGCATGTCAGTAACTTGTTTTTTGGGGGGTAAGTTTAATGTTGTGTTTGACTCCTGTATATACTGCAATAATCTTACTATCTTGTTTTCCAACACTGTGTTGATGTACAGATTGTGAAGTGATACCTGCACTTAACGAGCTGAGGATTGTGTTGGTTGGTAAGACTGGAGCAGGAAAGAGTGCAACAGGAAACACCATCCTGGGGAGAAAGGCGTTTCATGAAGAATGTGCCTTTGTGTCAATAACAAAGACTTGTCAGAAAGAAAGTGCAGTTCGGCTGGGCAGAAGTGTTACGGTGGTCGACACCCCAGGACTCTGTGACACCTCAATGACTGGTCAGCAGTTATTCAGTGAAATAGGGAAGTGTGTCCATGCCTCTGTGCCAGGACCACATGCCTTTTTGGTGGTGATCAGGTTGGGAAGGTTCACAGCTGAAGAGAGTAATGCTGTGAAGTGGATCCAAAATAATTTTGGTGTGGATGCAGCAAAGTATACAATCATACTTTTCACGGGAGTAGAGCAGATGGGCAAACCAATTGAGGAGCTTTTGAAGCCATGCGAAGAACTTCGCAAACTCACAAAATCCCATGATTACCATGTCTTCAACAATATAGATCAGTCAAATGAGAACACTCAGGTTCCAGAGCTGATAGGAAAGATAGAGGCAATGGTGAAACGAAACGGAGCAACATATTATACTAACAAGATGTACAAAGAGGTTCAGAGAAAGATCAGAGAAGAGGAGGAGAGAAAGAGGGAGGAGGAAGAGAGAAAGGCAAGAGAAAAGAAACAGAGGCAGGAGGAAGAGATACAGAAAAGAATAAGAAAGGCAAGAGAAGAGATGGACAAAGAGTTTCAGAGAAAGAGGCAGGAGGAAGAGAGAAAGAGGCAGGAGGAAGAGAGAAAGAGGCAGGAGGAAGAGAGAAAGAGGCAGGAGGAAGAGAGAAAGGCAAGAGAAGAGATGTACAAAGAGTTTCAGAGAATGAGGCAGGAGGAAGAGAGAAAGAGGCAAGAGGAAGAGAGAAAGAGGCAGGAAGAAGAGAGAAAGGCAAGAGAAGAGATGTACAAAGAGTTTCAGAGAAAGATCAGAAAGAGGAGAGAAAAGAGGAGGAAGAGAGAAAGAGGCAGGAAGAAGAGAGAAAGGCAAGAGAAGAGATGTACAAAGAGTTTCAGAGAAAGATCAGAGAAGAGGAGGAGAGAAAGAGGCAGGAGGAAGAGAGAAAGAGGCAGGAGGAAGAGAGAAAGGCAAGAGAAGAGATGTGCAAAGAGTTTCAGAGAAAGATCAGAGAAGAGGTAAGAGAAAGAGGCAGGAGGAAGAGAGAAAGAGGCAGGAGGAAGAGAGAAATGCAAGAGAAGAGAAAGAGAAAGAGAGGGAGACAAAGGCAAAAGGACTTGTAGAATTGGCTGGATTAACAATAGGCCTAACAACAGCAGTAGTAACCGGTGCACCAGTGGCGGCTGTGTTTGCAGTGGGCGCATGTTGTGCAATTGTTCAAAAATTCTTGGAATGATCATCTAAAAAGTGAAATTGAGTAAAATTTGTACTTTAGCTAGTAGCTATAGGATTTATTTGTTTAAAAATAATTAACTAATTAGCTTACAAAATGTGGAGACGCCCTGGAGGAGATATCCATTCAGGAGAGCCGGTATTCAAGTGTATGCTGTGCCTCAACCAATAGGACACACAGATAATTCAGGAGGTTCCCAGCTACAACATATGCAAAAAATATTTTACAAAACAGAGTTTATGTGTTTTAAGATAAATGAGGAGGTCAAAAAAACAAAAAACGATTTTTCATAAGAAATTACAGAAATGATAAAATAGTTTGACAAACCCGCTTTTAAGCTTTAAAACAAGATCACCCATCTGTGTTTATCAGTGATGCAGGTATGGACGTTTAATGGTCTGGTGGGGGGCTCAAAATGGGTCAACTTCGAGCACCTCTGTCTCCTGAATGGTTGGTCATTCAGGTCCAGATATCACAGTCTAACCACTTCCCCCAATGCGCAAACATTTATGGGAAATTAAATCAAAGGGGGTGAGCCGGTGAGGTCAACAGGTGATTGGTTTGATATGGAATGACCTTACTGTGTATCAAAGCAGGGAAGCAGTGTGATTGGCTATGTAGGTGGGCTTGTAGCCTAATAGCTGTAGCTACATGTCCCAGACTGGGCACTGCTGTTGTGCTTTTGTCAAGATACTTCACCTAAATTGCTTCAGTAAATCATATATTGTCTTATTGGTACCTCTCCATTTACAAGACTATTTTAGAAAAACTAATCTCTTACATTTTCACTCTTTCATTTGCTATTGTTCACGTGTCCCATGTTTTATTTCTATACATTTTATCTGCTTTATTTTTGAGATTCTGAAGCATTTTGTTATTCAACATTGCATGAAAGGTATTATTAAAATACTAATAATAATACTAATACTACTACTACTACTACTACTACTACTATTACTATTACTATTACTAATAATAAATGATGACACAGTAGAAAACTGAAACGTTCAAAGTGATCTGGCCAGGAACGTTGTAAACGCTAGGCCACGCCTCTGTCTTGATTTTAAATGCATAATCCACTTGGTTCCTCTTGGTGATTTGAAACTCAGAATCTCAACAAGGAATAAAGTGGACGGGCTGTGATTTGTATGAAAACAGAGCAGGTCAGGGTGCCTTATGAAGCAAAGCCAACTGCTGGTTTATTCCCTTTATACCATGTCTATTGTTTAATGCCTTTAAAGTGGTCTTGATTTTTTAATTGCCTTATTATTGTTTCAGTGTTTTTGATTGTTTTGTGTTATTGTTTCAGTGTTTTCACTATTTAAGTCACTATTTCTGTCTTCTGCTGTCGTAGGTCTGTGCTCAGTCTTGAGTTTCTCTTGCCCAGAGTTACTGTCAGTGGTTTTATGCTTACCAGGACTCTTTTATGTTTACCCTGTTGTCTTCGTGTTATTTTGGTTTACAGTTTTTGAGCTGTATGTTTTGGGAACCGTGTTTGTTTTACTTTTGTTTGTTAGCTGTTTAGTGTTTGTGTTACCATTTGTCACGTTTGTACTGCCCAGAGCTTTAACATGTCAGTAAAGATTTTCATTTCTCATCACATCTCTGTCTCCGTTACATCCTAGGCCACTTCTACCTGCTAAATAAATAAGTTAAACATGCTGTGAGATATAATGGACTTGCCTTTGTAATTTGTAATTTGGCTGTTTTATCTTTGTTCATTTTAACTATATAAAATGTTAGTGTTTGCTTTTATTGCTATTGTTCATTTCTATACCTTTTTCCTACTTTTAAAAACAATTGTGAAGCACTTTGAGGTATTAAATGTACTATACAACTTTTATTATGATTACATTATGATTAATAACAATAATATAAAATAATGTTTTTATGTCTGGATAAGAGTCTGCTAAATGAAAATGTAATAATAATAAATGTAATAAATGTTGACACATTGTTTTCACTGATAATTGGTTGCTTATGCATGTAATACATTTTCTTTTCATAACACTGTTTAAATTGTATTTGCACTTCATTGATGAAGAAAATAAAACACTTTGTGGATGACCGTATGGATTTTTCATTTTCATGTCACTAGATTTCCATTTCTGCATCACATATCCCATTATTTCACATTTCTGAAGTCCAATTTGATCTTAAGCCCTGCGATGGATTGGCAACCTGTCCAGGATGTATTCCTGCCTCTTGCCCAATGCATGCTGGGATAGGCTCCAGCCCCCCCACAAAACTGACCACAAATAAGCGGGTTAGATAATTAATTAATGAATTAATGAATGATAAATGAATTTGAACTTGAACTTGAGTTACCCATTACCCTTATGTAATGTAAGTCTGCCACCTAGTGGACAGACAAATATAAACTTCCACTACAAAGAACAGATACTTCCATATCTGGGCGCTGTCAACATTTAACATATAGGCCAGTCATCTCATCACAAAAACATCAACCCATCATCATTAATAGGAAGTCAGCTAATAAACGTATGCTGTTGGTCATACTTTACAAATGTATAGCAACCACAAACTTACCTTACAACTCTATAGCAACCGCAAACTTATAAAAAGTGAAATGAAGTCCGAATTCCATTTACCCTGCCAAGCCTGAAACACCAGAACACAGTTGTCGAAAATGTTTAATCTGGATCAGAATGATCTGGATTTGGAAATCCCATGTTTTGCTATCCAGGGTCAGGTAATTTGGCTCACTTTTGCGCTGGTTTTTCAAAACAACATTGGATTGGATCAACCTGATCCACCCTTTTCAAGATTACCAAATCCGGATTACCAGTGCTTTAAATGGAACTACATATCACCATTTACTGGCTATGTAAAGAACGACACAAGTAGAACAGGCAGCATGGGATCGCTGTAGGTGCTTTCATTTATGCATAACTGAATAATGAATCTTTTTAAGTACAGTATTTGAAATCATAAATAGCCTAAATGTCCAAAAAACACACCTGAACAGGCACGCTTCAACACTTCACATTGCAGAACAAGGAACAACTACTGCTGACTGGTCGATCACTGGTGATTGCCTACCAATGCCTACGGCCTAGTGATGCCCTAGTGCCCGATTTAAAAGAGCCGACTGTAGCTGCACCTCTGATATGGCTTGGAATTGAGTTCCAGAGACGAGGTGCAGAGCGGCTAAAAGTTCTTCCCCCGAATGTTTTTAAACGACTGTGAGGTATCACCAAGAGATCAGTATTTGCTGAGCGCAGATAGCGGCTGGGGACTTAAGGTTCAATCAGATCCTGCAAGTATGAAGGTCCAAGGTAGTAAGCAATGCCTTACACGTTTTTACAATCACCTTGGCACTAATTTCAGAACCTTGAGGTCATTTGTCAGAACTGTAGAAACAAAAATCTAAATGGATAATCAAAATGCACTTTTTCTAAACTCTAAACACTTTTTTCAATTACCTGAATACGATACACATAAACCTAAAATAGGTTTGTTCGCTGAACCAAATCACTTGTTCAACGATGACACAACTTAACATCAAAGTATTGGCATTTCAAAATGCAATGGGTGAGAAGCTGGCTGTTGATGAGCAGATGGTGCCATTCAGGGAAGAAGTAGGCTGAAGCAATACCTGCCATCAAAACCAAAAAAATGGGGCTACAAGATACTCGTCTTGGCTGGCTCTGATGGTGTTCCGCACAACTTGGAAATCTGCACAGGGAGAGTTGTACAACCCCCTGAGCTAGCAGATGTGGGAGCAAGTGGCAACGTTGTCCTCCGCCTGGCCCAGCCTATACCCAAGCAAGAGAACTACAAGCTCTTCTTTGACATCTGGTTTACGAGTGTCCCTCTTGTGCTCACACTGGCTCAGCACGGAATTCACTGCACTGGTACTGTCCGTGGAAACAGACTACCAGGTGTCAACTTGATGTGCGATGCTGAGCTGAAGAGAGCAGGACGTGGATCTTTTTTCACACATGCAAACAAACGTACACACACACACACACACACACACACACACACACACAAACACACACACACACACACACACACCCCTTACTTTGCTGACTGACAAACCTGATTCAGGGATCCACTCTTCCTGACACTCTTCAAGCTCATTGTCCTCACTGTCAGAGGGAATGGCCCTAACTGCACAATCATGTTGCTTCTGCCCATAAAATGTTATTGCGTCCATGTCCTGAAAGTATCAGTAGATAGTAAAGTCAAAACGACTATGGTCATAATTATGCATCCAGACACATCTCCAGACAGACTCCAGCCCTCAGAGACCTAAGCTTATTTTGGCCGAATTGTTTTCAACCATTACCTCTTACCATCAAGTCCTATATCTCTTTTTTTTCAGAACAGTCTCAGCTAAATTATAGAAATCGTATAAAATCACTCCATTGTATTATGTGTGTGAACTGCAATGAAAATCGCCCCCAAAAACAAAAACGTTTGTATTTTATTGCACACAGCCAACACACAGTGTGTACCAAGACTTTTGATTTCTGTTTCTGTCACACCAAGGTCTTGGTATGAGAAAATGATTTAAAAAAACGCAATGCAACTTTCCAATTGATTTTACGAGGATGAATGACAAAGTCTGCCTAGAAACAGGAAAAAACGTCTTTGAATGGGTACTTATCAACACAATCAACTTTACAGGCAGAGACTGAAGCAGCAACCAATCGCTGCGCGAGAGGTTCAACGCTGGTCGGAAAAATCGGAATCCATGCTACAGGACTGTTTTGACCACACCGACTGGTCCATGTTCAAGGACGCCTCGGACAACAACGTCAGTCAGTACGCGTCCACAGTCGGTGGGTTTATCAAGAAGTGCATGGATGATGTTGTTCCTACTAAGTCGGTTCGGATATACCCAAACCAGAAACCGTGGATTAACGGGGATGTTCGCGCTGCACTCCATACGCGCGACGCCGCCTTCAACTCCGGGAGCATGGAGGAGTATAGAAGAGCCCGCTATGACCTCCGCAGGACCATCAACACTGCCAAGCGGGAGTATAGGAGCAGAGTGGAGGAGAAATTTGACAATCAAGACGTGAGGGGTATGTGGAAGGGGCTACAGACAATCACAGACTTCAGAGGGAGAACCAGCTGTGTAGAGAACTCCTCTACCTCCCTCCCAGCAGAGCTGAACACATTCTTTGCTCGGTTCGATGTGAACGGCAGCCCACCGGAGTCAGCGCTGCCTGGGGAGACCAGCCTGCTGAGCATCTCAGAGGCCGATGTGCGCAGAGCCTTCAAGCGGGTGAACATCCGCAAGGCAGCAGGCCCCGACGGCATCCCGGGGCGCGTCCTCAGAGCATGCGCTGACCAGTTGGCAGGAGTGTTTGCAGACATCTTCAACCTCTCCCTGTCCCAGGCTGTTGTTCCTGTGGACCTCAAGATGTCCACCATTGTGCCTGTCCCCAAACACCCTAAGGTAACGTGTCTGAACGACTGGAGGCCCGTAGCCCTCACCTCGATCGTCAGTAAATGCTTCGAGAGGTTGGTTAAAGACTTCATTTGTTCCATGTTGCCTGACACACTGGATCCATGGCAATTTGCATATTGTCAGAACAGATCCACTGACGACGCAATTGCCGTGGCACTTCACACCGCCCTTTCTCACCTGGAGAGGAGGAACTCTTATGTGTGAATGCTGTTTGTGGACTATAGCTCAGCGTTCAATACAATAGTTCCACACCAAGCTCCGGGGTCTAGGCCTGCACTCCACCATGTGCAGCTGGATACTGGACTTCCTGTCGGGCCGCCGCCAGGTGGTGAGGATGGGCAGCACCACCTCAGAGCCACTGACCCTCAACACAGGAGACCCCCAGGGATGCGTGTTGAGCCCTCTCCTTTACTCCCTGTACACCCACGATTGCATGGCCATGCATAGCTCCAACGTCATCATCAAGTTTGCTGATGACACGACGGTGTTGGGACTGATCTCCGACGACGACGAGACAGCCTACAGAGAGGAGGTTGGATCACTGACACAGTGGTGCCAGGAGAACAACCTCGCCCTCAACGTCCAGAAGACCAAGGAGCTGATCGTGGACTACAGGAGGCAGAGAGGAGAGCAAGCCCCCATCTCCATAGACAGGGTTGCAGTAGAGAGGGTCAGCAGCTTCAAGTTCCTCGGTGTGCATATCTCCGAGGACCTCAAATGGACCACACACACCACACACGTGGTGAAAAGGGCCCAACAACGCCTGTACTTCCTCAGACGTCTGAGGAAATTCAACATGTGCCGCCGCATCCTCTGAACATTCTACACCGGTACGATCGAGAGTGTTCTCTCAGGATGCATCACCGTCTGGTATGGGAACTGCACCGTACTCGAGCGCAGAGCGCTACAGAGGGTCGTGCGAATGGCCCAGGACATCGTTGGAGGGGAGCTCCCCTCCCTCCAGGACATTTACACCAGGCGGTGCGTGGCAAAGGCCAAACGTATCATTAAAGACATTAACCACCCCTGCCACAAACTGTACTCACCTTTACCGTCAGGCAGAAGATACCGTAGTATCAAGTGCCGCACAAATAGACTCAGGGACAGCTTCCATAGTCAGGCCATCAGGCTGCTGAACAAGAGCTGATCCTCGCGCTTTTGCACACATTCAAATTGTATTTTGTAATTGTATTTTGTAATTATATTGAGCCAGTATCATTGCACATTCATATCTAACTTGCACTATTCTGTAAATTGTATTTTTTATTTATTTATTTTTTGTATTTTTGTATTTTATTTGTGTTTTGCACAATCTAAACTTTAAATTGGTACTTATAGTTCTGTTCTATAGTGTTGAAATTTTGCACAGTTTTAACTCCAATCTTCATTGTGGTCTATCCGATAGTTTTTTATATAGTCTGTACAGAATGCTGTCATTTGCACTTGCTCAGTTTAAATATGTATTTTGCATAGGTTAATTTTTGCACTGTTTTTTAGCTTTAATTTTTTACTTATGTTAATGTATACTTATAGTTTAAATTTTGCACCGTTTTTAGCTTAATTTGTATTTATGTTCTACTTATAGTTTATTTATATAGTCTTATAACTGCTGTTTGCTGTCGGGCGTTTTCTGACACAAGAATTTCATTCACCGCGTTATACTTGTATAATCTGTGATTTGATAATAAAACTACTTGACTACTACTTGACTACGATTGGTTTTACGACCATGAATGACAGATTTACAGACCAAAAAATGGAAGGAGAATGGTTAGTCCCACCCCACTTTGAATGCGGAAATCTCCGTCTGCGTTTACCCGAGAAATCCCTGAAACGGGTCAAAAAATGGCGCGATCGTACAGTAAGTCACAGATTTCATTCTTTAAATGATGAACTTCTGATCAAATGTTGTTAGCCGGAACCTGGGGTTGTGGCGGTTATTTGTCATTTTTATATGCTTAAAGCAAATGAAAGGCTTTAAAAAATATATACATTTTGAAGTTCTTGAAGTTCGTAGAACTCAGACCAGAGATTGATCAGACGTTTCCATTTCCGATCAAATTGTAACTAAATCCCTCTCTGGACACCTTATAACTATCTGGGATATATTTATGGCAAGTTATAATAATAATAATAATAATAAATCTGCCTTGTTTATGTATAGCATGATTGGCCTGGTAGCTCATTTAATATTTTTGTATTTTGCACATTAAAAGCAAAGGACTCTGTATATGACTATATACTGTATATAGGAAGCAGCTTTGAGCTGTTATGCCCCAAAACTGTGGAACACCCTACCCAGACACATCAGAGATATAAGCTCTGTGAACATTTTTTTTAAACTGCTCAAAACCTACCTGTTCGAACAGGCTTTTAAATTAAATACTAGTTAAATTAATAGTGTGTGTTATTCCACGGTCTTTGTATTTTATGCAGTCATATATTTTATGTATTTGTTTTAAAAATTTTACTTATTTATTTATTTTAAAATTTACTTATTTTTTATTTTTTTATTTTTAGGTCTACCTTGAATGCCTCTACCTATGCATTTGTTATCTTCTTATTTTATCTCTGCTTTTTAATTCTATTCACAATTGTGAAGGACTTTGAGCTGCATATCATGTATGAAAGGTGCTATAGAAATACAGTGTATTATTATTATTATAATTATAATTATAATTATAATAATTATAATTATATATAACTGTAGCCTATATATAATGAGGTCCGGTCCTACAATTAAGTGACACTTCTGAGCATACGACTTGGATCGATCAACTTTGTAGGATCCCACCCAAACACATCAAATGGCCCAAGTGCCCGAGTGTGAAGGATAGCGTGTAGTCTTACCTTGTGTTACCAGAACAGGATTCAATTAATGTTATCTAATTCCAATTATTTTATCTGACTCCAGTTAATGTTAACTTTTCTCTCTGTTAACAGTTACTTATAGAATGGTACAATATGCAAATGAGAGACTATCGTCTCTCAGCTTGCGTGGTGTGGCTCTATACAGGGGTAAGTTTAATGTTGTGTTTGACTCCTGTATATACTGCAATAATCTTACTATCTTGTTTTCCAACACTGTGTTGATGTACAGATTGTGAAGTGACACCTGCACTTAACGAGCTGAGGATTGTGTTGGTTGGTAAGACTGGAGCAGGAAAGAGTGCAACAGGAAACACCATCCTGGGGAGAAAGGCGTTTCAAGAAGAATTTGCCGTTGTGTCAATAACAAAGACTTGTCAGAAAGAAAGTGCAGTTCGGCTGGGCAGAAGTGTTACTGTGGTCGACACCCCAGGACTCTATGACACCTCAATGACTGATCAGTTATCCAGTGAAATAGAGAAGTGTGTCCATGCCTCTTTCCCAGGACCACATGCCTTTTTGGTGGTGATCAGGTTGGGAAGGTTCACAGCTGAAGAGAGTAATACTGTGAAGTGGATCCAAAAGAATTTTGGTGAGGAGGCAGCAAAGTACACAATCATACTTTTCACGGGAGGAGAGCAGATGGACAAACCAATTGAGGAGATTTTGGAGCCGAGCGAAGAACTTCGCAAACTCAGAAAATCCCATGATTATCATGTCTTCAACAATAGAGATAAGTCAAATGAGAACACTCAGGTTCCAGAGCTGCTAGGAAAGATAGAGGCAATGGTGAAACGAAATGGAGCAACATATTATACTAACGAGATGTACAAAGAGGTTCAGAGAAAGATCAGAGAAGAGGAGGAGAGAAAGAGGGAGGAGGAAGAGAGAAAGGCAAGAGAAGAGAAAGAGAGGCAGGAGGAAGAGATACAGAAAAGAATAAGAAAGGCAATTGAAAAGAGCAAGAGGCAGGAGGAAGAGAGAAAGAGGCAGGAGGAAGATAGAAAGAGGCAGAAGGAAGAGAGAAAGAGGCAGGAGGAAGAGAGAATGAGGCAGGAGGAAGAGAGAAAGAGGCAGGAGGAAGAGAGAAAGGAAAGAGAAGAGAAACAGAAGTTAAAAGAATGGCAAAGAGTGAAAAACAAAGAAGAGAGAGAGGCAAAGATTGTAACAGCTGCAATTGTAGCAGGATCAACAGGAGTTTTGGCAACAGGAGCAGCAGTGACTGCAGTAGCAGCAGAGACAGCAGTAATAGCTGCATTGGGAACAGTAACTGCACCAGTGCTGGCCTTGGGGGCATTAGGGGCCGGATGTTATGCATTCTGGCAATCATCTAGAAAGTGAAATTGAGTAAAATTTGTACTTTAGCTAGTAGCTATGGGATTTCTTTGTTTAAAAATAATTAACTAATTAGCTTACAAATTGTGGAGACGCCCTGGAGAAGATATCCATTCAGGAGAGCCGGTATTCAAGTGTATGCTGTGCCTCAACCAATAGGACACACAGATAATTCAGGAGGTTCCCAGCTACAACATATGCAAAAAATATTTTACAAAACAGAGTTTATGTGTTTTAAATGAGGAGGTCAAAAAAACAAAAAAACATTTTTCATAAGAAATTACAGAAATGATAAAATAGTTTGACAAACCCGCTTTTAAGCTTTAAAACAAGATCACCCATCTGTGTTTATCAGTGATGCAGGTATGGACGTTTAATGGTCTGGTGGGGGGCTCAAAATGGGTCAACTTCGAGCACCTCTGTCTCCTGAATGGTTGGTCATTCAGGTCCAGAAATCACAGTCTAACCACTTCCCCCAATGCGCAAACATTTATGGGAAATTAAATCAAAGGGGGTGAGCCGGTGAGGTCAACAGGTGATTGGTTTGATATGGAATGACCTTACTGTGTATCAAAGCAGGGAAGCAGTGTGATTGGCTATGTAGGTGGGCTTGTAGCCTAATAGCTGTAGCTACATGTCCCAGACTGGGCACTGCTGTTGTGCTTTTGTCAAGATACTTCACCTAAATTGCTTCAGTAAATCATATATTGTCTTATTGGTACCTCTCCATTTACAAGACTATTTTAGAAAAACTAATCTCTTACATTTTCACTCTTTCATTTGCTATTGTTCACGTGTCCCATGTTTTATTTCTATACATTTTATCTGCTTTATTTTTGAGATTCTGAAGCATTTTGTTATTCAACATTGCATGAAAGCTACTATAAAAATAATAATAATAATTATAATACTAATACTACTACTACTACTACTATTACTACTACTAATAATAAATGATGACACAGTAGAAAACTGAAACGTTCAAAGTGATCTGGCCTGAAGCAAAGCCAACTGCACAGAGTGGTTTATTCCACTTATACCATGTCTTCTGGCAACGGAAATAAGTCAACAATAAGTAAAGTGGACACTTGATTTTCCCCTAATTGCCTTATTGTATTATTGTTTAATGCCTTTATTGTCTTGATTGTTTTAGTGGATTATTGTTTCAGTGTTTTCACCTGTGTCTCGTTTACGTTCACTATTTAAGTTGTCTTCTGCTTTCGTAGGTCTGTGCTCAGTCTTGAGTTTCTCTTGCCCAGAGTTACTGTCAGTGGTTTTATGCTTACCAGGACTCTTTTATGTTTACCCTGTTGTCTTCGTGTTATTTTGGTTTACAGTTTTTCAGCTGTATGTTTTGGGAACCGTGTTTGTTTTACTTTTGTTTGTTAGCTGTTTAGTTTTTGTGTTACCATTTGTCACGTTTGTACTGCCCAGAGCTTTAACATGTCAGTAAAGATTTTCATTTCTCATCACATCTCTGTCTCCGTTAAAGTCTAAGTTAAACATGCTGTGAGATATAATGGACTTGCCTTTGTAATTTGTAATTTGGCTGTTTTATCTTTGTTCATTTTAACTATATAAAATGTTAGTGTTTGCTTTTATTGCTATTGTTCATTTCTATACCTTTTTCCTACTTTTAAAAACAATTGTGAAGCACTTTGAGGTATTAAATGTACTATACAACTTGTATTATGATTAATAACAATAATATAAAATAATGTTTTTATGTCTGGATAAGAGTCTGCTAAATGAAAATGTAATAATAATAAATGTTGACACATTGTTTTCACTGATAATTGCATTATATAATTATGCATGTAATACATTTTCTTCTCATAACACTGTTTAAATTGGATTTGCACTTCATTGATGAAGAAAATAAAACACTTTGTGGGTGACAGTATGGATTATTCATTTTCATGTCACTAGATTTCCATTTCTGCATCACATATCCCATTATTTCACATTTCACAATTTGAACTTTGCCCTGCGATGGATTGGCAACCTGTCCAGGATGTATTCCTGCCTCTTCCCCAATGCATGCTGGGATAGCCTCCAGCCCTCCCACAAACCTGACCAGGAATAAGCGGGTTAGATAATGAATTCATGAATTAATGAATGATAGATGAATTTGAACTTGAATTTGAACTTAAGTTACCCATTACCCTTATGTAATGTAAGTCCGCCACCTAGTGGACAGACGAATATAAACGTCCACTACAAAGAACAGATACTTACATATCTGGGCGCTGTCAACATTTAACATATAGGCCAGTCATCTCATCACAAAAACATCAACCCATCATCATTAATAGGAAGTCAGCTAATAATCTTATGCTGTTGGTCATGCTTTACACATGTATAGCAACCACAAACTTACCTTACAACTCTATAGCAACCGCAAACTTATAAAAAGTGAAATGAAGTCCGAATTCCATTTACCCTGCCGAGTCTGAAACACCAGAACACAGTTGTTGAAAATGTTTAATCTGGATCAGAATGATCTGGATTTGGAAATCCCATGTTTTGCTATCCAGGATCAGGTAATTCGGCTTGCTTTTGCGCTGGTTTTTCAAAACAACATTGGATTGGATCAACCTGATCCACCCTTTTCAAGATGACCAAATCCGGATTACCAGTGCTTTAAATGGAACTACATATCACCATTTACTGGCTATGTAAAGAACAACACAAGTAGAACAGGCAGCATGGGATCGCTGTAGGTGCTTTCATTTATGTATAACTGAATAATGAATCTTTTTAAGTATAGTATTTGAAATCATAAATAGCCTAAATGTCCAAAAAACACACCTGAGCAGGCACGCTTCAACACTTCACATTGCAGAACAAGGAACAACTACTGCTGACTGGTCGATCACTGGTGATTGCCTACCAATGCCTACGGCCTAGTGATGCCCTAGTGCTCTGGATAAGAGCGTCTGCTAAATGCTTAAAATGTAAATGTAAATGTAACTGTCAATTAATCCAACTGCTCAAAATGACAACTGTAGAATTACTCCTAATGCATAGTTTTATGGAAACTGATTAACACAATTCCATGTTTAGATTATGAATGGATCATGAAAGGATAAAGAAATCTATTGACACCAATTATTTTGGATCATGAACCAATTTTACTACCTTATCCATTATTTCATGTTCCATGCTGCAATATCAGAGGATGGTGTGGTGGGATGCAGACCTCTTATGGGATCCTATAATGCAGCTCTTCTTGTGAATTTCCTTGATGAGCTACAGCAGGTCTGTCAAGCTGATGGAGTGACTTATGTGATAGTGTGGGACAATGTTAGGTTCCACCATGCTGCAATGGTGCAGACATGGTTACAGGCCCATCCACAGTTTACAACCCTGTACTTGCCCCCATACTCTCCTTCCCTCAACCCAATTGAGGAATTCTTCTCAGCGTGGAGGTGGAAGGTGTATGATCGTCGCCCTCATGAACGTGCCACCCTCCTCCAGGTCATGGGTGATGCATGCAATGACATCACAGCAGACCAACGTCAAGCCTGGATTTGACATGCCAGAAGGTTTTTTCCCCGATGTATGACAAATAAAAATATCCACTGTGATGTGGATGAGAACTTATGGCTAAATCCAAAAGATAGGCTTGATGGAAATAACTAACCAATGAATATTATTATTTTGTGTTGATTTTCACTGCAGTAGTTTTTAACTTTGTAGCTATAATACCAATAACTCTAATACCAACACAAATGAACACTGAAGTTATTTTTCATGAATCCAGACTCAAGTAGCATGTATGCCATAGCTCATACAGGCTGTACTGGGTGCACATGGAAGCCCAACACCCTAGTAAGTGACTTTACATCAAGGTTTCTGTTTGTTTGTGTTGACTACCTGCAGGGGAGATTGTAGGATTTGACCTAGCTCAGCCCCCAATGTTAATGTGTGATGAACACATGCAAAGCACAAGCCTACATTTCTAATGAATTTATTGTTACATTCCCCAAAACAAAAACACCACAATGGTGGTCACTCTCAAAATTGAAATACCGCTCTCTATCTGTGGCATTTTTTAAAATAGACATTAAATAAATAATTCAAGTTTTTTAGAAAAGAATGACTAAACATTTTCAGGGGGGCTGAGATGAAAGACAGGGGGGCTAAAGCTTTTGATCAAGATACTTAACCTATATTGCTTCAGTAAATCATATATTGTCTTATTGGTACCTCTCCATTTACAAGACTATTTGAGAAAAACTCTTACATTTTCACTCTTTCATTTGCTATTGTTCACGTGTCCCATGTTTTATTTTTATACATTTTATCTGCTTTATTTTTGAGATTCTGAAGCATTTTGATATTCAACATTGCATGAAAGGTACTATTAAAATACTAATAATAAATAATACTATACTACTACTACTACTACTACTACTACTACTACTATTACTAATAATAATAATAATAAATTATGACACAGTAGAAAACTAAAAAGGTCAAAGTGATCTGGCCTCATCAGTAGCTCTTTCCTTTGGCAGCAGGGGGCGCTGCAGGAGCAGCAGTGTGGTTTCTTGCTGTCATATAACTGGCCTGGAAAGCGTGCCCTCAGCCAACCCACGATTGAAGCCCCGGAAACAAGCCTGCACTGCTCACGTCTCTGACGGCGGTGAGGGCAAAACATTGGAGCTGCCCACTGAAAAACAAAATAAAATCACATGACTCTGAAGGAAAAGCAAATCTTGATGAAACCCCCGATTATATTTTGATACTGAATTATGACACTAACAGCAGATAGTGAAACGCTGTCTCATTCGGTTTTTTCCCCCAATATAAATTGCATTGAGTGCCAAGGCATAGAAATAGCTGAAGCCTTAGCCTAGACTCTGCTCCCTGTTATGACTCCACTGCCCAAGTTGATCAGCTGAATAGGGACCAATGCGTGGGCACATCACAGTGTCTTAACAATAATTCAATAGCCCTATTTTAAGGGTTATTAAAATAGGGTTAGGACATATTGCACCACTGGACCACTCTTAGGATATCCTCACCTATTGGAGAATCAGCCTGTTGATCATCATGGACCCTAAACTCCCTGCCCAATCAGTATTCAGAACCAGACAACCATAAAAGGAGCATTAGCATAGGACACACCAGTTGCCATGACTGATTTGTGAGCAGAGGACATCACCATTGTTCCCAGTGATCCTCATAGTTTCGTGTGTGTATCACTGACTTTCAACCAACCGTCTAGCAATTTTCTATTGTTTGTGGGGTCCCTGTGTCTATGTTACGTGTCCAGGGGCCTGTCTCACGAAGCAGGATTAGTGGATTAGCGAGCTAACTTTGGGCTTAAGCCTGGGTTTTCGGTCTCACAACTATGGGTCACTTTTAACCGGGTTGCATCGCCATGGTAACTTATGCTGCTGACCTAACCTGCTCCAGAGTAGGTTAGGTTCAGGCTAACGGATCCAATCCTATAAAAAGGCCACCCCTTCACCAATCAGCTCTCTGGAAAATCACCATTCCTAGAGAATTGCGTAATCGGTTTTTTTTCTATATCAGAGATAGAGATTCTCCATGGAGGGAATATTGTATCTTTGCAAGATTCTAGAGCTGCACGTCACAAATGCCACTCATTGAAGCCATGTGATCACTGTGCAGCAAACTGTATGTATTGCGTTATGTTTTCTAGCCACTGGTACATATGCGTATTCCGTTGGTGATGCGAAGAACCTGAGCAAACATACATTTATATAAGGGCTGGCGGATGGCCCAGCGGTCTAGTGCACCGCGCTTTGGAGCGGTGTGCGCTGCCCGTCAGAGACGCGGATCGAAACCCGCATTTCTACCAGACCGGCCCTGGTCGTCAGCCCGATCGGAGGCGGCATTTGGCTGTCCGCCTCCGGGGGAGGGGGGAAGGAGAGCCGGCACGAGTCCGCCGAGGAGAAGGTTAATGGAGTCCGTGGAAGATCTCCGTCTCGAAAGAAGGCGGGGAAATAGGTCCAGGAATACGAATCTCGTTCCCGGAGGACGGGCGGCGGACTCGTGAGGTTGGGGAATTGAAAATAAAATAGAGGTATAATTGGCTACTAAATTGGGAGAAAAACGGGGGAAAAATCAGAAAGAAATTTAAAAAAACAAAAAACATACATTTATATAGTTATATACATATAGTTATCAATAATGAATAAAATGTACTGTTGCATATTATGAGCGGTGTAATTTTTTCAAATGATTCCTGAGTGATTGGTGCAATAGGTTGCGCATCACCCAATACCTGCAGCCCTGGGTGAGCCATAGTCGTGAAACGGAAAACCCAGGGTTAAGCCCAAGGTTAGCTCGCTAACCCACTAATCCTGCTTCATGAAACAGTGCTCTGGATCTGTCCATGCTGCCTGCGATTGGCTGTGTTGCAAATGCCGCCCCTTTTGTGTGCATGCGCTCATAGCTCGATTGGAAAAACGTAATTGCCTTTGTTAGGCTTTGTGTAGCCAACTAACGCAAAGATAACCTGACTATGTTGAACTTCCTTTGTAAGACAGGTCCCTGGTCACCTGTCCACGAGACTGGCTCATAACATCTGGCTACCTAACCATCCCCGATTCCCCTGCATCTGATTGGCTACACAATCCCCTCTACCCTTTCTGAAGTCATCACTGCAAAAGAGAATTGATTTCTCAGTTGACGAACCTGATTAAATAAATGTCACAACTCGGTCAGCTAACAGGCATTTCCCCCAAGCGCCAATCAGAAGAAGTGAAAGGCACGCCAGGAATTCACAAAGACAATCAGGATCATTGCTGACAGCTGCGAATGATTACCGGGAGGACATTTAACCGGCTAACTTTCTCTGTTCATTGCTTGGACATTATCTAGCTGTGCTTAGTCATATCCACTGTTGCTTAGTGTCTCTTGCCTCTTGCGAAATTGTTTGTTCGTGTTCTTGTTTGTTTATTCTATTTCCAGTGTTAATATCTTTAGTATCTTTACGCAGACATGGTTTTTGCTTTCGTTTTCCTGCCGGCGTTTAAAGATAATAAAGATCTTAAACGCATTTCCGCATTCTGGGTCTCTCTCTCGCCTGCACTTGGTTTCACACCTACCACAATCCTGACAATAAATAAGTCAAACAAAATAAAAAAGTGGATTCAGTGCTGTCAGACCCCACATTGATGGTGACCAAACCTTAGAACTAGTAAACCTACTTCAGCACAACCCCCTCAGTTTGTGTGTGTGTGTGTGTGTGTGTGTGTGTGTGTGTGTGTGTGTGTGTGTGCATGTGCGTGTTTGTGTGTTTGTGAGAGTTAAATAGTAAGAGACTGGGACAGGGGAAAGAGAGAGGTCACAATGAATGGAACAAGAACAGATGAACCAGGAAATGGGAGGAGGAAAGATGTTGAGATACAGAGAAAGAGGGAGAGACAGAGAGGACAGCGATGGAGGCAAAATGACAGAAAATAGTGTCCAATCTTCAGTCAAACTCAAAGAATGTTGTACAGAAGACATTGTTGAAACCCCAGCAGGGGAAACACGTATCCAGTCTCCAGAAAGCAAAAGATGAAAAATAAAGACAAAGGATGGGGGAAAGGGGGATGAGGAGGAGGAGGAGAGAACATTGGACTATTGTGTGAGAAAGTCAGGCAGGGGTGTAAAATCTTGGGCAAACTCTCCTCTCACATACACACGTACACACACAGGCACTCAGAGATTCAGACACACAGGACACACATACACACACACACACACACACTCAGAGATTCAGATACACACACACACTCAGAGATTCAGACACACACACACACACACACAGTCAGAGATTCAGACACACACACACACACACACACTCAGAGATTCAGACACACTGGGCTCCACTGTGGCCATTCCCCAGGAGAAAGCTACCACCACAGCAGGGCTACTCTCCACTCCTAGCCCGAGATCTGGACCAGTGGACTTCACTGAAACTGGGTCTCTGACTGGACCTGTGGGCAGCACTGTGACCTGGTCTCCCAACTCCTCTCTGGATCCATCAGCACACATACATGGACCACACAACCAACTGGATCAACACCAGGGATATACCACAAACGACTTGTGAACCCAACCCGAGAACCTGAGCTCACACAGCTGAGGCAATCTACAACAAAGACAAGGTAACAGGGTTGTGAGTGGCAGATAAGTTACAAGAACTGAACTAGTCACCGGTAGGTCACGGGTTCCAGTCTTGGGGTGGGGTGACACTTGTTTCTGAGGAAGCAGATTAGTCTCAGCTGCTTTGGCAAGTGCTGTAGCTGTACAAATGAACAGACATGTACACTGTGTTCGCCACCCTGAGGGAAGACATCAGCTAGTAATGGCATATCATTACATATCATAGATACTGTTGGCTTACTTTTATTTGATCAACTTTCATCTTGTATTTTTCCATACCCAGAAACCTCATATTATTTCATTGTATTTTATAGCACTGACTATAAAACACTTGGAGTTTATTGTTATTATTATTATTATTATTAGTGTTTATTTATCAGGGAGACCTTTATTGTTATTAATGTGACATTGGTGTGCAGAATTTGTTTGTTATCTGCATTGATGCTGATTGCACGGTTGTGAGAACATCAGGCAGTGAAAAAAACAACATGGAGGTTTGAGCCCCATTGCTGGGTGATTAACTCCCCTGTTGAGGCATAGTTCGACACCCAGAGCACGCAAAAGAACAAATGCTGTCTCATACCACTGGAATCATGTCTTTCTAGCCAGTATGAGAGCACTTCATATGCAGTGCATATGCATGTGGTTCTCTGTGGCTCAGTAGGTAGGGCATGACGTTGGCAACGCTTAGGTTGTGGGTTCAATTCCCAATGGGACCACATACAGTACCAATCAAAAGTTTGAGCAACCCTGCTGGAAACTAGGTTTATCTCATAATTGACAATGTTTTACACCGTATACGTTTTTGTAAATACTTGAAAATGACAAAAAACGCATGTAACAATAAACAAAAGGAACATCAAAGCAATGTTCAAGAAAATTGAATCTTGGATTCTTCAATATAGCCACCCTTTGCCATGATAACAACCTCATAAACATGGGCCATTTGGTTAATAAGTTTCAGCAGGAAATCACCCGACATGTCTTCCCAGCTCTCCTGCAGCAATTCCCAGAGACACTTGTGGGGTACTTTGCTTTGCCTCTTCTGTCCAGTTCGTCCCATGTAAGTTCTATGGGATTGAGGTCTGGACACTGGGCAGGCCAGGTCATTAGTTTGAGTTGTCCTTCACGTTCCTCCTTCACCAGATAGTTCTTGCACAACTTCAAGGTGTGTTTCAGGTTGTTATCTTGCTGAAGAATGAAGGAGTGCCCGGTTAGCCGTAATCCAGATGTAAGGTGTACTCAAACTGGTACTGTATACTGAAAGATGTATGCATTCACTACTCTAAGTCGCTTTGGATAAAAGCGTCTGCTAAATGGCGTATATTATATTATATTACAGTACCCTCATACGTACAGTACGTTTGATAAGCTGCATTATGTAACAGTGTAACATAACTCACACTATCACTGTGGTTAGCAATAGTAGTTACACTGAACTATAATCAGTGCATTAAAGAATTTCAAAGTTTTAAACTTGAGTGGTTGTCGTGTTAATTATAATTTCAATATTTTGACTACTCTGCTTAAAAGAAGGCTTCCAATTGCCTTGATTGCCACGATTTCACGATTATCACCAATTAAATTTTATTTATTCACTATATTTCCAGCTGAGACTCTTCCTCCACCCACCTCATCACCAATCAACCAAGCTCCACCTGCGGGGAGGGCTTTGTTCTTGAAGTGTGTTTTTGTCTCGATGTGTTCTCGTATAATCCCACATGTAATATCCTCTCCACCCCGTTGGCGGCTGTGTGCACGGCAGGCCCAGCGTACTGGCGGACGACAGGCGGAACCTCGGGAGAGGGTCAGAGCGGAACCGATCGGATCCCAAGGCCGCGCCAGGGCCCCCGGGAGAGGCCGGGCCAGCAGAACCCAGAACCCGAGCGGAACCGCAGGCCCCGCCCCTCGCCCCTCCTCCTCGCCCCTCCGCGCCATGGCGTCCACCGGCCTGCAGCTCCTGGGCCTCGTCCTGTCCCTGCTGGGCTGGGTGGGCGGGGCCATGGTGTGCGCGGCCCCGCTGTGGCGGGTCACGGCGTTCATCGGCAACAGCCTGCTGCGGGCGCAGATGGTGTGGGAGGGCCTGTGGATGAGCTGCATCGTGCAGAGCACGGGCGAGATCCAGTGCAAGGCCTACGACAGTGTGCTGGCGCTGCCCGGGGACATGCAGGCGGCGCGGGTGCTGTGCATGCTGGCGCTGCTCCTCTGCGGCCTGGCGCTGGCACTGGGCGTGCTGGGCGCCAAGTGCACCCGCTGCCTGGGCCAGCCCAGCCTCAAGGCCCGCGTGGGCCAGGTTTCAGGGGCCCTCTTCCTCCTGGGGGGGTTCCTCTACCTCATCCCCATCTGCTGGACGGCGCACGCCGTCATCCGCGACTTCTACAACCCGCGCGTGGCCGACCCGCACAAGCGCGAGCTGGGCCCCGCCCTCTTCCTGGGCTGGGGGGCGTCGGCGCTCCTGATGATTGGCGGGGCGCTGCTCGCCGTGGGGTCCGCCCCCTCGGGGGCCGCCTCCTCGCCCACCTTCAGCGGCGGCTCTAGCAGGCCGGCCGAGGGAGGGGGGCAGGCAAAGGGGTACGTCTGAGTGCACCAGCACACCTGCCATCGCAGCCCCCCCCACCATGACTCCAAAGCACTGGGACACCCCCCCCCGACAATCCTCTTCTAGTCAGCGTCCGTCCTATTTATATACAGGAAACTGACCAAATAAAGGAAACACTCGAGTAAATGATAAAGGGTTCTGGCGGCTCTGTTATGGTGCGGGGTGCATTTCCCTGGCATTGTTTAGGTCTAATCAACCCCTTAGAGTGGCAATAAATACAAAGCCATTCTGGGTGATTACCTTCATCCTGTGGTGAAGCATTTCTATCCTGATGGGAGTGGTCTCTTCCAGGATGACAATGCCCCCTCCGCAGGGCACGAGTGGTCACTGAATGGTTTTATGAGCATGAAAACGTAAACCACATGGCTGTATTAGTCTCCAGATCTCAACCCAATTGAACACTTATGGGAGATTCTGGAGCGGTGGCTGAGACAGCCGTTTTCCACCACCATCAACGAAACACCAAATGATGGAATTTCTCATGGAAGAATGGTGTTGTATCCCTCCAGTTTCAGACACTAGTAGAATCAGTGCCAAGGCATAACGAAGCTGTTCTGGTGTCTCATTGTGACCCAACGCCCTATTAAGTCATTTCATGTCAGTGTTTCCTTTATTTTGCCAGTTATCTGTAGTTATATCTGCTACTATTGTTACTGTTGTCGCCATTATTACTATTATAAGCAGTGGCATGTTTTGTAGTCTGTGGTCTTGAGGAGGTTGTGATGGAGAATGTGATCATAATTTTGTCAATTTCAACCTCTGAACTTATCGGATAAACTACGCCATCATTTTGTTTCCGTGCACATTCGCGCACCTTCGGCACAGGCCTTGCGTTGACCTATGCCCCTGTTTCTGGAGAGAGAAAAAGCGCATGTTTTTGTTTTAGCCTTAAGCACTGAGTTGAAACATGCAGACTGGATGTGCAATAATTGTTTTAATTTGTTTAATCAAAGACGGAGATGTCTGATTACAACCGCACAACCCTAAATCGTTTCTGTCCTGAAACCCCACCGTACCCCATGCCTTTTACATTTGTGTTCATTTATTTATTGATGTATGTATTTATTTTACGGTTGCTAATACTTACATTTACATTACATTTTTAGGCATTTAGAAGACACTCTTATCCAGAGCGACTTACACAATTGACATTTCTTTACACGCGATCCATTTATACAGCTGGATATTTTTACAGAAGCAATTCAGGTTAAGTACAACAGCAGTGCCCCCCACCTGGGAATCAAACCGGCAACCTCTCAGTTACAAGCCCAGTTCCCTGACCGTTACACTACACTGCCCGCTTTGGCTTTGTGCTTGATTTAAAGCCACAGTTTCTCAGCAATGAGGAAAGTGATCATGTGTTAAACATCAACTGAGAGCCATGTCCACACAAGAGTGTTTATGGAAGTTTAAGCTTGGTATATGCTTGTCTAGTTTCTAATGTACCCCAGCTTATCCAGCTCAGATTCTGTTACTCATTCAGACCTATCAGGGAACAGTTGCGTCGCGTCTGAAGTCAAAGCTAAGACCGTGAATCTAAGAAAGCAATCTTTTACTTAAAAAAATAAAATAAAAAAAGTTAAATATTTTAAATCTTTCATAGGCACTTGTTTAAATTTGGGGGGTGGGAGGGAGGGGGGGTTGGTAAAACATTCTGGGTAAATGTGACATTCTGTTTTTACTGTTTTTCCCCCCATTTTGCTATCAGTGTAATATTGTTTTTCGCTGTAATTCCGTGAGCGAGTGAATTAATCAAGAAATAAATGAATATGATCAAATGGCTCTGTAGGATCGTGTCAGTCGTTGGTGGGCGATAAGGGTGCTGGAGCACAGGAAGAGTGGGTTTCTGGCCTCGTTTGCCAGACACAGCAAACAATGGAGCGTCTGTGTGTCAGTGAAAGTGGGCAGTTCTCATTAAGCACCCACGCCCCAGACTGACTGCATCCCTGTGTGAGACTGTGTCTATGTTCAGTCTTAATATAATAATAATAATACTTGTATCAATATTAATATTATTGCTTGTAGTAGTAGTAGTAGTAGTAGTATTTGTTGCAGTAGTAGTTGTTTACCTAGTTGTAATGATAGTCGTAGTGGCGTGTGTGCACAAGCATGTGTGTGTGTGTGTGTGTGTGTGTGTGTGTGTGTGTGTGTCTTCTTTGTGCATGCTGTCATTAGAGTGCTCTCTGTGTGATGTCTTTGTGCGCGTAGGTGTCGGACTGCAGGGTGGGAGCCGCTCTAAGACAGTTAATCTCCTGATGTTTTATTAATGAGGAATAGCTGGGATCTCTCACATTCCTCACTGCCCCGGCCCTCTCACTGGCCTGTACGTCACATGTGCATGAGTCTGTCCGTGCGCCAACTCATCCGCCGATATGTCAACGTTCGTTTCTTTTTCATTGCTCGACGGTGGAAAGAGGACGGAACGCGTGAGGCACAAATTGGAGCCTGGTGTTGTGCCGTTCCTTGCTCTGAATCTGTCGTGATACTCTTTATGCAAGTGATATATGAACGTGGATGGAGACCCGAGTCTGGTCTGGCTTATTCCGTTGTGTGGACATAATGGGCCTCCACATGTCATTCTGCCTTCGTGCCATATCATGCAGTACATTCATTTACTGGACGCGTCTTACCCAGCGCGACTCACAAAGCAAACTATGCAGGTGCACTCACTAGGTTTACAAGAGCAACAGTGACCACAGAAAAAGCTGGGACCAGTAACGGTGCGGAAAGAAGTCAGCTGTACTGTTAGTATGACCGGCTAGACATAATAATAAGCTCCCCTCCTGTTCTGAGCAGAGGGATCTGCCTGGCAGCCAGCCGTAAAATGACCCCAAGTGGAGTGTCAACAATTCAACGACTATCTGTGCTATCTGTGTGGTGGGTATCGGTTGACATGTGACCAAATGACACGTGTGTGTAGGCTATGGCCCCCCCTGCGCATGCCCTACCAGGTTGCCATGGAGTTTGGCACCTGAGCACTGGGAAGAGACAACAAGACGGGAGATGGGAGGGACGGAGTTTGAGAGCTGAGACAATCCAGGTCAGTAGAAAATGAGGATGCGGTGCCTGACTGGAGTTTCAGGGAGAGGCCAGTTGAACAGTTCACACACAGACAAAGTCACCATTGGGGCGACGCAAACAGTCATGAAACAAGAGTGCCTTGATTTTCTCTAATCTACTACTAAACAGCTAACAGCCCAGTTACCGGTAACTGCCAAAATGAAGGAAGCACCAACATGAAGTGTCTTAATGATGATGGGTTGATGTTTTTGTGATGAGATGACTGGCCTATATGTTAAATGTTGACAGCGCCCAGATATGTAAGTATCTGTTCTTTGTAGTGGACGTTTATATTCGTCTGTCCACTAGGTGGCAGACTTACATTACATAAGGGTAATGGGTAACTTAAGTTCAAGTTCAAATTAATTTATCATTCATTAATTCATTATCTAACCCTCTTATTTGTGGTCAGTTTTCTGGGGGGGCTGGAGCCTATCCCAGCATGCACTGGGCAGGACTTCAGAAATGTGAAATAATGGGATATGTGATGCAGAAATGGAAATCTAGTGACATAAAAATGAAAAATCCATACTGTCACCCACAAAGTGTTTTATTTTCTTCATCAATGAAGTGCAAATCCAATTTAAACAGTGTTATGAGAAGAAAATGTATTACATGCATAAGCAACCAATTATCAGTGAAAACAACGTGTCATTACATTTATTATTATTACATTTTCATTTAGCAGACTCTTATCCAGACATAAAAACATTATTTTATATTATTGTTATTAATCATAATGTAATCATAATAATACAAGTTATGACAATAAAGGCATTAAACAATAATACAATAAGGCAATTAGGGGAAAATCAAGTGTCCACTGTACTTATTGTTGACTTATTTCCGTCGCCAGAAGACATGGTATAAGTGGAATAAACCACTCTGTGCAGTTGGCTTTGCTTCAGGACCGCATCACAGCACCCTGCCCTGTTCTGTTTTCATACAACTGCACAGCCCGTCATGGTTTATTCCTTAAGTAGATTCTGAGTTTCAAATCACCAAGAGGAACCAAGTGGATTATGCATTTAAAATCACAGAGACAGAGGGCGTGGCCTAGCGGTTACAACGTTCGACCCTGGCCAGATCACTTTCAACATTTCAGTTTTCTACTGTGTCATCATTTATTATTATTATTATAATTATTATTATTTTTATAGTAGCTTTCATGCAATGTTGAAGATCAAAATACTTCAGAATCTCAAAAATAAAGCAGATAAAATGTATAAAAATAAAACATGGGACACGTGAACAATAGCAAATGAAAGAGTGAAAATGTAAGAGATGAGTTTTTCTAAAATAGTCTTGTAAATGGAGAGGTACCAATAAGACAATATATGATTTACTGAAGCAATTTAGGTGAAGTATCTTGACAAAAGCACAACAGCAGTGCCCAGTCTGGGACATGTAGCTACAGCTATTAGGCTACAAGCCCACCTACATAGCCAATCACACTGCTTCCCTGCTTTGATACACAGTAAGGTCATTCCATATCAAACCAATCACCTGTTGACCTCACCGGCTCACCCCCTTTGATTTAATTTCCCATAAATGTTTGCGCATTGGGGGAAGTGGTTAGACTGTGATATCTGGACCTGAATGACCAACCATTCAGGAGACAGAGGTGCTCGAAGTTGACCCATTTTGAGCCCCCCACCAGACCATTAAACGTCCATACCTGCATCACTGATCTTGTTTTAAAGCTTAAAAGCGGGTTTGTCAAACTATTTTATCATTTCTGTAATTTCTTATGAAAAATCGTTTTTTTGTTGTTTTTTACCTCCTCATTTAAAACACATAAACTCTGTTTTGTAAAATATTTTTTGCATATGTTGTAGCTGGGAACCTCCTGAATTATCTGTGTGTCCTATTGGTTGAGGCACAGCATACACTTGAATACCGGCTCTCCTGAATGGATATCTCCTCCAGGGCGTCTCCACATTTTGTAAGCTAATTAGTTAATTATTTTTAAACAAAGAAATCCCATAGCTACTAGCTAAAGTACAAATTTTACTCAATTTCACTTTCTAGATGATTTCCAGAATGCATAACTTATGACCCCTATTGCCCCCACGGCCAGGCCCCCTACAGCTACTACTCCCAATGCAGCCATTACTGCTATCTCTGCTACTACTACAGTCACTGTTGCTCCTGTTGCCATAACTCCTGTTGATCCTGCTACAACTACAGCTATTACAATCTTTGCCTCTTTCTCTTCTTTGTTTTTCACTCTTTGCCATTCATCTAACTTCTCTTTCTCTTCTCTTTCCTTTCTCTCTTCCTCCTGCTTCTTTCTCTTTTCCTCCTGCCTCTTGTTCTCTACCTCCTGCTTCTTTCTCTCTTCCTCCTGCTTCTTTCTCTCTTCCTCCTGCCTCTTTCTCTGAAACTCTTTGTCCATCTCTTCTCTTGCCTTTCTCTCTTGCTCCTGCCTCTTTCTCTCTTCCTCCTGCTTCTTTCTCTCTTCCTCCTGCTTCTTTCTCTCTTCCTCCTGCCTCTTTCTCTCTTCCTCCTGCCTCTTGCTCTTTTCAATTGCCTTTCTTATTCTTTTCTGTATCTCTTCCTCCTGCCTCTCTTTCTCTTCTCTTGCCTTTCTCTCTTCCTCCTCCCTCTTTCTCTCCTCCTCTTCTCTGATCTTTCTCTGAACCTCTTTGTACATCTCGTTAGTATAATATGTTGCTCCGTTTCGTTTCACCATTGCCTCTATCTTTCCTAGCAGCTCTGGAACCTGAGTGTTCTCATTTGACTTATCTATATTGTTGAAGACATGATAATCATGGGATTCTGTGAGTTTGCGAAGTTCTTTGCATGGCTCCAAAATCTCCTCAATTGGTTTGCCCATCTGCTCTCCTCCCGTGAAAAGTATGATTGTGTACTTTGCTGCCTCCTCACCAAAATTCTTTTGGATCCACTTCACAGTATTACTCTCTTCAGCTGTGAACCTTCCCAACCTGATCACCACCAAAAAGGCATGTGGTCCTGGGAAAGAGGCATGGACACACTTCTCCATTTCACTGGATAACTGTTCAGTCATTGAGGTGTCATAGAGTCCTGGGGTGTCGACCACAGTAACACTTCTGCCCAGCCAAACTGCACTTTCTTTCTGACAAGTCTTTGTTATTGACACAAAGGCACATTCTTCTTGAAACGCCTTTCTCCCCAGGATGGTGTTTCCTGTTGCACTCTTTCCTGCTCCAGTCTTACCAACCAACACAATCCTCAGCTCGCCAAGTGCAGGTGTCACTTCACAATCTGTACATCAACACAGTGTTGGAAAACAAGATAGTAAGATTATTGCAGTATATACAGGAGTCAAACACAACATTAAACTTACCCCCCAAAAAACAAGTTACTGACATGCATAAGACATGTACTCTCTAAAAGTCAACACATAAACACATAAACCCGGTGTGATATCAGGCATTGGACAGCAGCATTGGGTTCTTGCATTGGAAGAAGGACGTAAAGCCTGGAAACTAGGCTCCCCTCAGAATAGTTTTCATCCCAATAAGCGTCAACGTGCTTCATGGCACTTTAAATATCAGGGAGGGAACTTCCCAACTTTACCGAACTTTATGGCAGAGGACAAGGAAACAGAGCTGCACAGAGATGGGACACCTTTGGGACAACATATTCATTTCCCATTGTTCTTAACTACTGCAGTTACACATTGTGGTTTTAAGGTTACTGTTAACAGAACACGCACACATAGAACTTTGGTCAGGTGCACTTCGTAGTCACTCGCCTATACACTAGTGCCGTTGCAAGATACATAGTTGTATTCTTGGCAGGCTTTACACAGTCCAAAGGCATGTCCGGGTTTCATGTAGAGATAGCAACATGCTTTTAATGTGCAAAATACAAAAATATTAAATGAGCTACCAGGCCAATCATGCTATACATAAACAAGGCAGATTTATTATTATTATTATTATTACTTGCCAAAAATATATCCCAGATAGTTATAAGGTGTCCAGAGAGGGATTTAGTTACAATTTGATCGGAAATGGAAACGTCTGATCAATCTCTGGTCTGAGTTCTACAAACTTAAAGAGCTTCAGAATGTATATCTTTTTAAAAGCCTTTCATTTGCTTTAAGCATATAAAAATGACAAATAACCGTCACAACCCCAGGTTCCACCTAACAACATTTGATCAGAAGTTCATCATTTAAAGAATGAAATCTGTGACTTACTGGATGATCGTGCCATTTCTTTACCACGTTCTTCAAGGTCTTCTTTAATCAGTGAGTTTACTTTTGCTTTCAGTCTCCGTTTAAGCTGAGGTGTGTCAGCTTAAATAAGAAGATAAAAAGTGCATAGGTAGAGGCATTCAAGGTAGACATAAAAATAAATTTAAAAAAATCAATAAGTAAATAAATAAAAATAAATAAGTAAAAATTGTTACAAAAAATACAGAAAATATATGACTGCATAAAATACAAAGACCGTGGAATAACACACACTATTAATTTAACTAGTATTTAATTTAAAAGCCTGTTCGAACAGGTAGGTTTTGAGCAGTTTTAAAAAAAACTTCACAGAGCTTATATCTCTGATGTGTCTGGGTAGGGTGTTCCACAGTGTTGGGGCATAATAGCTAAAAGCTGCTTCCTATATATATAGTCCTATACAGAGTCCTTTTAATGTGCAAAATACAAAAATATTAAATTATATTATTCATTTCACTTTTTATAAGTTTGCGGTTGCTATAGAGATGGAAGGTAAGTTTGTGGTTGCTATACATTTGTAAAGTATGACCAACAGCATAAGATTATTAGCTGACTTCCTGTTAACAGAGCGTTGGGCCACCATGAGCCGCAGAACAGTGCGCCTTGGCATAGATTCTATAAGTGTCTGGAACTATACTGGAGGGATGCAACACCATTCTTCCACAAGAAATTCAATCATTTGGTTGATGGTTGAGGAAAACGCTGTCTTAGGAGCCGCTCCAGAATCTCCCATAAGTGTTCAATTGGATTGAGATATGGTTTACATTGTTTTCATTCTCATCAAACCATTCAGTGACCACTTTACCCCTGTGGATGGGGGGCATTGTCATCCTGGAAGAGACCACTCCCATCTGGATAGAAATACTTCACCATAGGAATAAGGTGATCACTCAGAATGGCTTTGTATTTATTGGTGTTTACCTTGTCCTCTAGGGGGTTGAGTGGACCTAAACCATGGCAGGAATATGCACCCCACACCTTAAGACCCTTAATTTACTCAAGTGTTCCCTTTATTTTGGCAGTTACCTGTACTTGAATGTACTTGTACTTGTATTTTTGCCCGATTAAAAATGCTTACCTATCACATTCATCACAATTTCTGTCACATGGTATCACATACATAAGTTATTGTTGTCATGGCTTCAAACATAGCCACTGCTCCATAATGGTGGTTGTATTTTGGGGTGGAGGTGGAAGATTCTCTTATTCTCATTTTGTAGTTTAATGCAGATATCCTCACAATAACTTCTATATATTTAACCCCCCCAACCCCCAAAACAAAGTCCAATAAACAAAAAAAGCATGTCTCCTGCCATCTATGCCACTCAAAGCACGTAAGCGCTGTGCAGATTTCAGTACAATAAAAAATACATAATTTATGATCAAATACAAATGAAAAACATGATTAGACATGATTTGTAAAATAAATAGATGCCAGTGGTATGTGTTCCTTGCTCCCTGATTCATAAATAGGCACGAAGATCAGATTCATGAATACATGAATAACAATGACACAGATAAAGACTACATGATTGGTCCCATGGTGAATACATAGACATAATGATACAATGACTAACAGATGCATGAAATACACGATTAAATCCATTTACATTGCTCTAGACCAGACGAGACTTGTTTGGAAATGTAGGAGGTAGAACACGTTATTAATGTATTTCTGGTAAAGTGCTGACACCTTGTGGCAGCTCAGGAAACAACAACTGAATGTAAGCAAAACTGTTGAAACCTAGGGTAGCCGTGCCTTAACTTTTTAATCGTGTGGCCAAAAGAAAGATTATAGCCAGGGACCGTTCTCAAAATGGAAAAGAACCAATGGTGGATGACATTGTGTTGTGGCTCCTTTTGCATTGACCAGTAATCGACAAGCAAACACAGTTATTGTGTTTCAACATATTTCCTCAGTTGAATTCTATAACTATAACCCAGTAAGAACTATTGCAAATGAGCTAACTCTAAAGTCTAAATGGGGAATAGAGAACCAGTGAGTATTTCGGGATACGGCAAAAGTCAGGTTGACACATGTAGGTATTATTTTCATCTCCAGGGGGCGGTATCGTTTTTGTTCGTATAGGTTAGGCAATGGCAATCACGTGATGTCGCGCGTGACCTCTATGCTACGGAAAGCAGGAAGTGCAAAAAACCCTCAGAGGAAGAAAAAAAAAAAAAAAAAAGGTTTGGCTGGTCAAAAGAGACGGTCTCGCTAAGAAGTCCCTGAAATCTTTTTGAAATTATGGGTAAAGGAGGAGGAACATTTGAGAGGCTACTGGGTAAGACATGTTTATTTTATTTTTAAATAACACCTCGACATGGGCAGACAGGCCAATATACATATAGAGTTTTTTGCTGTAACGTAATGTTGTTTTCGGTAGTCATCCGGGCTCAACGCATTGTCTCTGTCGAGTTCAGCAGAGGCCTTTAAATCATTAAATCATTAAATCATTCGTCTTACGCTCGTCTGCGTGCTACTTGCAATTAAAACGCACTATTCCAAGTGTCGAGTCCTAACCCACCGTGCAGATGGGCCGGTGTTTGGCAGTTGATCTTTCTCTCGGCCCCTCTGCTAAGTTACGACATTAGCTAGCTCGATATTGTTCGTATCCTTGCTAATGGTTAACTGCCCACACGGATGAGACCGGGTTTAGCTAATCTTTTTGGATCGAATTTGATGGATATAATTAATCGAATTATATTGTTAAATTATAAAGATGGGTAGCTTATTTGGCACTCGCAAAGCAAATACACAAGGTGTCAACTGATTTCAGTTCACTGTGTTTTAAGTGTACGTCCACATGTCACCGAGTGAGTAGTTGTGGGAGACAATGGAGGCGATGTTTGGGAATGGAAGTGTTGTTTTTTTGGGGGGCAGGAAATGGACACTTTCCTCCACTAGCCAAATAAATCTAATGATCCAGGGGCGGTGATGGGGACACTGTCCTGTGAGGTTCCGTCTCTCGGAGGAGTAAATAAGTAGAGGCGTTTACATGCGCACAGCGGCTGCGCCTTCACGATCGCAGAACTGAACCTGCACCTTACGTCACTGGCCGTTCTGTGTGCAGGAAAACATAGCCGCTCAATGGCCACAATATATCCAAGTACAAACTAAATATACATCACAACCCAATACCAATACATTGAGTATCTGTTCAATATAGTGTCAGAGATTATTATTTATTTTTTTCAATTAAGGGCAGGCAGTGTGGTAGAGTGGTTAGGGAACTGGGCTTGTAACGTTAAGGTTGCAGGTTCAATCCCCAGGTGGGGCACTGCCGTTGTACCCTTGAGCAAAGTACTTAACCTGAATTGCTTCAGTAAATATCCAGCTGTATAAATGGATTGTATGTAAATAAATGTAAACTGTGTAAGTCGCTCTGGATAAGAGCGTCTGCTAAATGCCTGTAATGTAATGTAATGATGACCATCAGGAAAATATTCTACCTAACAGACACCGTTAGTAGGAATTGTGAGACAGTTTAGATAAAGAAATATATATATATGAGAAAATACAGTTTAGATAAGTTTAGATAAAGAAATATATATATATTTCTTTATCTAAACTGTCTATATATACAGAATACTGATGGTCATCATTACATTACAAATGGCATTTAGATGTCACCCAAGAAAATGTTTGCAAATGTCTTAGGCCACCCAAGAAAATGTTTGAAGCTATGTTTAAAGCTATTTATCTGGGCAGTGTTTATATGCTTGGAAAAACACTATATAACGTTAGAATAAATACAAATAAACATTTAATACAATAAAAAATATGATCTTATTGCATTTTCCAAAACGTTATGGAGATCTTGTGATATCCTCCTTGAGAAACACACAGTATTAAATTGGCCACCTCAGAGCCCCGACCTCAACATAATTGAATTACACCCTCTATAATTTCATGTCAATCCCCCCCTCGTATTGCGAGTTGAGTTCGCTGCCGTAGCCCTGTGACCGGCAGTGACAGAGGCAAAGTATCGTCTCCTCCGAGACGGCACTCGCTAAGCCTATCGACCCTAACTCCGGTACTCCAGAGCCACTCCTATACACAGCAAACTCATGTCGCTTCCTTCCCTCTCCTTGGGGCGGACAGCCAATTGCCGCCCCCTAGTGGCCCTCCCGGCCAGAGTCTGCTCCCCCAGAATTGAATCCCGGTTGCAGGGGCCAGCGTTGAACGTTGTAACCACTAGCCCACCTGGGAGGCCTTGTGTGATGGTTTTTTACGTGCCCAATGTATCTTCCACTCAGAGTATCAACGTTAAACCATTAAAAATACACACCCCAGGGCCCTGGGGGGGCGCACCCAGTAAAGGCACTCGTCCAGAGTGCAGGTTGCCCACTGCGGCCGGGGGTTCGATCGATTCCTCTGGTCGGGAGGCTAGTTTGGGGCTTGCGATTGGCTGTCCGCCACAGGGGGAAGGGGAGGGGGGACAGAAGCCAGCACGAGCTCACCACAAGCACTGAAATCTCCCCTATGGGCAAAACGAATAGGCGAGTTCCGTCTCGAAGGAAGTGGTTCATTGCCGGCCCCAGGGTAGGTCCCGTAGTTGTGGGTTGGTGGGCTCGTGGGGGAGGGTGAATTGAAGAAATGGAGGGTACAATTGGTCACCAAATTGGGAGAAAAAATCATTAATAAATAACAAA
>JAINUG010000429.1:335000-350000 GCA_029706075.1 Aldrovandia affinis
ACTACGCCCCAAAATTATGGAACACATTACCCATAAATATCAGGGAAGCCAACACACTAGACATTTTCAAAAGACAACTTAAAATCTATCTTTTACCAAAGCTTTTGATTAACTCTGACTTGCACTACTAAATTGATCTTGCACTATATATATTTTAATCTTCTCTGATTACGCATTCTGTGTAAAGCACTTTGAACTGCAATTCTTGTATGAAAGGTGCTATATAAATAAAGTCTTACTTACTTACTTACTGATCACACCTCTAACAGTATACCCCACCCTGACCACACCTCTAACAGTATACCCCACCCTGACCATACCTCTAACAGTATACCCCACCCTGATCACACCTCTAACAGTATACCCCACCCTGATCATACCTCTAACAGTATACCCCACCCTGACCATACCTCTAACAGTATACCCCACCCTGATCATACCTCTAACAGTATACCCCACCCTGATCACACCTCTAACAGTATACCCCACCCTGACCATACCTCTAACAGTATACCCCACCCTGATCACACCTCTAACAGTATACCCCACCCTGACCACACCTCTAACAGTATACCCCACCCTGACCACACCTCTAACAGTATACCCCACCCTGATCACACCTCTAACAGTATACCCCACCCTGACCATACCTCTAACAGTATACCCCACCCTGACCACACCTCTAACAGTATACCCCACCCTGATCACACCTCTAACAGTATACCCCACCCTGACCACACCTCTAACAGTATACCCCACCCTGATCACACCTCTAACAGTATACCCCACCCTGATCATACTGCTAACAGCGTACCCCACCCTGACCATACCTCTAACAGTATACCCCACCCCACCCTGACCCCACCTCTAACAGTATACCCCACCCTGATCACACCTCTAACAGTATACCCCACCCTGATCATACCTCTAACAGTATACCCCACCCCACCCTGATCACACCTCTAACAGTATACCCCATCCCACCCTGATCACACGTCTAACAGTATACCCCACCCTGATCACACCTCTAACAGTATACCCCACCCCACCCTGACCACACCTCTAACAGTATACCCCACCCTGATCACACCTCTAACTGTATACCCCACCCCACCCCACCCCACCCTGACCACACCTCTAACAGTATACCCCACCCTGATCATACTGCTAACAGCGTACCCCACCCTGACCGTACCGCTTGGACTGTACCGCCCACAGTGCATAGATGACTATGTTCTTTCAGAGTTGTGTCCCGTGATCTAAAATCACATGGTACTATTATTTTATGATTGGGCCTTAGGAAATCTAGTGCAATGGGAGCGTCTTCTGCACCTTCAGGTTCAACAGTTTATGTAAACACACACAGACTGAACAACAGCGTGTAATTATGTCATCTGAACAGGGCAGCAGCATAAAATGTCACGCCCTGTAACGTTGTTGCAGTTCAGATACTACGGGCTTTTAAACGATACTCGGGGGTCACCAGTGTAGCTGTTTTATGACCCCCATCAACAATTAGTTTAAGCACCCGTGTGTGCAATGTGCGTGTGTTGTGTGCATTTGCGTACTCACGTGTGTGTGTGTCTTTGTGCGCTTGCATGCGCGTGTGTGTAATTGCATACGTTTGTGTGTGCGTACTTGCGTACGTACGGGTGTGTGTGTGCGCATGTGTGTGTTCTGTGTCTGTGTGTGTGTACTTGCATACATGTGTGTACGTGCGTGTGTGTGCGTATACTTGCATGTGTGTGTGTGTGTGTGTGTGTGTGTGTGTGTGTGTGTGTGTGTGCGCTTCATGATCAGCTCTCCTTGTGCAGATGCAATGGTGTGAACTCTGAACTCTCTTCCTGTTCCGCTCAGGGCGAAGTACGCCATCGGCGCCATCAAGAAGAAGCTGAGCGATAAGAACCCCCATGTGGCCCTGTATGCACTGGAGGTAGGTAAAGGGTCACACACTTAACTACAGCCCTGTCACACACTTAACTACAGCCCTCTCACACACTTAACTACAGCCCTCTCACACACTTAACTACAGCCCTCTCACACACTTAACTACAGCCCTCTCACACACTTAACTACAGCCCTGTCACACACTTAACTACAGCCCTCTCACACTTAACTACAGCCCTCTCACACTTAACTACAGCCCTCTCACACACTTAACTACAGCCCTCTCACACACTTAACTACAGCCCTCTCACACACTTAACTACAGCCCTGTCACACACTTAACTACAGCCCTGTCACACACACTTAACTACAGCCCTCTCACACACTTAACTACAGCCCTCTCACACACTTAACTACAGCCCTCTCACACACTTAACTACAGCCCTCACACACTTAACTACAGCCCTCTCACACACTTAACTACAGCCCTGTCACACACTTAACTACAGCCCTCTCACACACTTAACTACAGCCCTCTCACACACTTAACTACAGCCCTCTCACACACTTAACTACAGCCCTCTCACACACTTAACTACAGCCCTCTCACACACTTAACTACAGCCCTCTCACACACTTAACTACAGCCCTCACACACTTAAGCCCTCTCACACACTTAGCCCTCTCACACACTTAACTACAGCCCTCTCACACACTTAACTACAGCCCTCTCACACTTAACTACAGCCCTCTCACACACTTAACTACAGCCCTGTCTCACACACTTAACTACAGCCCTGTCACACACTTAACTACAGCCCTCTCACACTTAACTACAGCCCTCTCACACACCTAACTACAGCCCTCTCACACACCTAACTACAGCCCTCTCACACACTTAACTACAGCCCTGTCACACACTTAACTACAGCCCTCTCACACACTTAACTACAGCCCTCTCACACACTTAACTACAGCCCTCTCACACACTTAACTACAGCCCTCTCACACACTTAACTACAGCCCTCTCACACTTAACTACAGCCCTCTCACACACTTAACTACAGCCCTCTCACACACTTAACTACAGCCCTCTCACACCTAACTACAGCCCTCTCACACACTTAACTACAGCCCTCTCACACACCTAACTACAGCCCTCTCACACTTAACTACAGCCCTCACACACACATAACTACAGCCCTGTCACACACTTAACTACAGCCCTCTCACACACTTAACTACAGCCCTGTCACACTTAACTACAGCCCTCTCACACACTTAACTACAGCCCTCTCACACACTTAACTACAGCCCTCTCACACACTTAACTACAGCCCTCTCACACACTTAACTACAGCCCTCTCACACACTTAACTACAGCCCTCTCACACACTTAACTACAGCCCTCTCACACACTTAACTACAGCCCTGTCACACACACTTAACTACAGCCCTCTCACACACTTAACTACAGCCCTGTCACACACACTTAACTACAGCCCTCTCACACACTTAACTACAGCCCTCACACACTTAACACACAGCCCTCTCACACACTTAACTACAGCCCTCTCACACACTTAACTACAGCCCTCACACACTTAACTACAGCCCTGTCACACACTTAACTACAGCCCTCTCACACTTAACTACAGCCCTTACACTACAGCCCTGTCACACACTTAACTACAGCCCTCTCACACACTTAACTACAGCCCTGTCACACACACTTAACTACAGCCCTCTCACACACTTAACTACAGCCCTCTCACACACTTAACTACAGCCCTGTCACACACTTAACTACAGCCCTCTCACACACTTAACTACAGCCCTGTCACACACACTTAACTACAGCCCTCTCACACACTTAACTACAGCCCTGTCACACACTTAACTACAGCCCTCTCACACACTTAACTACAGCCCTCTCACACACTTAACTACAGCCCTCTCACACACTTAACTACAGCCCTGTCACACACTTAACTACAGCCCTCTCACACTTAACTACAGCCCTGTCACACACACTTAACTACAGCCCTCTCACACACTTAACTACAGCCCTCTCACACACTTAACTACAGCCCTGTCACACACACTTAACTACAGCCCTCTCACACACTTAACTACAGCCCTCTCACACACTTAACTACAGCCCTGTCACACACTTAACTACAGCCCTCTCACACACTTAACTACAGCCCTGTAACTAACTACAGCCTACAGCATAACATTGCTTTTCATTTATTATGAACTTTGTAAACAGTGGCTAATTGGCCATAATTTACTGAACAAAGTAAGGCACATAGCTTTCTTAAATAAAATCAAATGTCTGTCAATACTGCTGCAACAGCACACAAAAAAAAGTTCTGCATGTGCGTTAGTGGTTAAAGCAGGATTGCATTCATTCGGTTCACAGTGCGTACTGAACCGAAAGTCCTATACTGAACGGTTCGGTACGAATACGTGTGCCGTTACACCCCTAATATATACACTCTGTTAGTTTGTTCGAGCAGCAAGAGACACACATATATGCTCTGTGAGTGTGTTAGAAGAACAGGAGTTCAATACTTCTTGTATATGTATCCTTGCTTACTCCTCCAAAAAAAAATAAATAATAATAATCCTTTTTATTATTATTATTATTTTTTTAAATTTTTTTATTTTTTTTTAATACTACCTTTTCCTCCCCAGTGTTACAGGTATAATACGCAGCTGCCTACAACGATGTCTATCACTGTATTACTGCACTGATCTCTTGCGCCAACTATGATTGTTCCTACCATGTGTTAATGCACATCTTGCTCTGGATAAGAGCGTCTGCTAAATGCTTAAAATGTGAAATGTAAAGCGTAGGAGGCGTGCATCGTTGTTCTGTGAGTGTACAGCGCTCAGTCTGCGCTTTCTGCAGGTGCTGGAGTCGGTGGTGAAGAACTGTGGCCAGACGGTTCATGACGAGGTGGCCAGCAAGCAGACCATGGAGGAGCTGAAGGACCTCCTCAAGGTGACCCTGGCTTCCTTTCTCCAGGCCTCCACTCCCTGTCCCCTCTCTCCCTCTCTCTTCCCTCTCTCTGTTTTACCTCTCTTCCACTCCCTGTCCCCTCTCTCCCTCCCCTCTTCCCTCTCTCTATTTCACCTCTCTTCCACTCCCTGTCCCCTCTCTCCCTCCTCTCTTCCCTCTCTCTGTTTCACCTCTCTTCCACTCCCTGTCCCCTCTCTCCCTCTCTCTTCCCTCTCTCTGTTTCACCTCTCTTCCACTCCCTGTCCCCTCTCTCCCTCTCTCTTCCCTCTCTCTGTTTCACCTCTCTTCCACTCCCTGTCCCCTCTCTCCCTCCTCTCTTCCCTCTCTCTGTTTCACCTCTCTTCCACTCCCTGTCCCCTCTTCCCTCTCTCTGTTTCACCTCTCTTCCACTCCCTGTCCCCTCTCTCCCTCTCTCTTCCCTCTCTCTGTTTCACCTCTCTTCCACTCCCTGTCCCCTCTCTCCCTCCTCTCTTCCCTCTCTCTGTTTCACCTCTCTTCCACTCCCTGTCCCCTCTCTCCCTCTGTCTTCCCTTTCTCTCTCTCTCTTCCCTCTCTCTGTTTCACCTCTCTTCCACTCCCTGTCCCCTCTCTTCCCTCTCTCTGTTTCACCTCTCTTCCACTCCCTGTCCCCTCTTCCCTCTCTCTGTTTCACCTCTCTTCCACTCCCTGTCCCCTCTCTCCCTCCTCTCTTCCCTCTCTCTGTTTCACCTCTCTTCCACTCCCTGTCCCCTCTCTCCCTCCTCTCTTCCCTCTCTGTTCCACCTCTCTTCCACTCCCTGTCCCCTCTCTCCCTCCTCTCTTCCCTCTCTCTGTTTCACCTCTCTTCCACTCCCTGTCCCCTCTCTCCCTCCTCTCTTCCCTCTCTCTGTTTCACCTCTCTTCCACTCCCTGTCCCCTCTCTCCCTCCTCTCTTCCCTCTCTGTTCCACCTCTCTTCCACTCCCTGTCCCCTCTCTCCCTCCTCTCTTCCCTCTCTCTCTGTTTCACCTCTCTTCCACTCCCTGTCCCTCTCTCCCTCCTCTCTTCCCTCTCTCTGTTTCACCTCTCTTCCACTCCCTGTCCCCTCTCTCTCTCCACCTCTCTTCCACTCCCTGTCCCCTCTCTCCCTCTGTCTTCCCTTTCTCTCTCTCTCTTCCCTCTCTCTGTTTCACCTCTCTTCCACTCCCTGTCCCCTCTCTCCCTCCTCTCTTCCCTCTCTGTTTCACCTCTCTTCCACTCCCTGTCCCCTTCTCTCCCTCCCCTCTTCCCTCTCTCTGCCCTTGTGGCTGTTTGCATGCTTGGGTTTGTTATTAGCACACTTCCTCAGATGATGAAATCGGTTGCCTTGTTGAAGGAGGCGACAGGAAGTGGGCAACAGCGGCACTTGGGCAGCTCAACCAATCAGAGGGCTGGCCTGTGGTCTGCCGCCCCTCCTCCCCCTGCTTCTCACCCTCAGCTTGCCCTGTTTACACGGCGCCTAAAAGAAGAATCTAGTCTCTGTAATGGCGCTTGTCCGTCAAGCCCATCCTCGAGTTGTGATAGGCTGCAGCAACTGCTGTTGTGAAAGCATGGCCCTGTGTCTCCAGCTCATTGTGGCTCTGAGTCATTCGCCGTCTCCCGATTGGCTGAGGCCCAGTTAGGTGACTCAGGGAGCTGGTTGTTCTTGCTTCCTGGTGATGTCATCATCGTCACATGACCAGGCACTCAACTAGGCCAGCGGTTCAGGGGACTTCCTGGAACTGACTTTCACAGCAGCAAAACGGTGAGAGAGATTAACCAAGCCGGTCTTCCTCCGGCTCCAGTAAAGGTAATTCTGTGAGTGCTGTCTTTCAGGGAACATTAACCGGTCTAACGTTAAGGCCAAGCGCAAGTTGACAATGTGGAAATATGGCTTTGAGAATGTGGGGTCAGAAGAGCTCTTTCTTTGCTGTGTCAGTGAGGGTGTTTGTAGATACACACGATTGCCCATGATACTCATATACTTACATAAGTACATTTCAAAGGGAGGGAAAACTGCTTCCAGGCTCAATTCTTGTTTGTGTATGAGTTTCTCAGAGACATGGCTATTTTGAGTTTTTTTATATGGGATTTCTGTGTATGCCATGTTCTCTGCTATTCACACACGCACTGTACATGTGTTGTGTCTTAGCTAGGTTCTTATATTGATGTGGCATTCGTTAGTATTAGTATCAGTATTACCCTCAGTAAAGAATAATGGATATCTTTCCAGTGAGAGGATTGCACCCTTCAGGACTGTGTTCCTTTCATAGCAGATTATTATGGCCTCTGTTGTCTGTCTCCTACAATACGTCTCCCTCCAGCATCTCGGTTTGTTTCATTTTCTACTGGAAACTTCTACCGGACTTTCTGAGACGCGCCACCGAGTGTATAACGGGCCGTGGCCGGCGTGTACGCATCGGGCAGTGCGGAGGAACGCGTCTCTTGAGCCCGCGTGGGACCGCGGTCGCTGTGAGAGGCGTTTTGTCTCCGGTCTTGGCGCCGTGCGTCAGGACGTGCTGAAGGGTCTGAGAGTGGCCGGGACGGATTGTTTCGATGATTGACGCTCCGGAGACGTGCGTCGCTTACTCTGCTTCACGTGCGCTGCCCTGTTTTCACTGCTAGGTATTTACTGAGCCGTCTCGGGGGTTGAGTGTTGTGCTCAGAGGCACAGCGGCTGTGTCCCCGCCGGGGATTTGAACCCGCAGCCCTCGGGGTCGGGAGTCTGGCTCCTAAACGGCCGTGGCACGCCACCCATGTTGAGTGTGTTGGTGAGGGAACGGCAACTGTTGCTACTGTTGCACTCATCCCATGTTTATCCAGCACGTTTTCTGCCGTGTAAATGAAAGGAAACCCTGTGTGTGTGTGTGTGTGTTGTGTGTGTGCACTTGTGTGTGTGCTTGTGTGTGTGCGTGTGTGTGTGCGTGTGTGTGTGCTTGTGTGTGTGTGTGTGTGTGTGCTTGTGTGTGTGTTTGTGTGCATGTGTGTGCCCGTGTTAGAGGAACAGGAAGTGGCTTGTTGGCTCTGTCAGTTTGGGAACCTCTGATGTAATAGTAATAATAATACGTTCATTTTGCACGTTTAATACAAAGTGCTTCACATGAAAAAAGACGAGTAAAAACGATAGATATATCCAGAAACAAAACAAAGTAGTAAAGGGCCATAGCTCCAGCACCGACCCTCTCCTGGTTCCTGTCCAGACCGGGGTGTAGAATGGAGGCCTGGATGAATTCTTCGAACCTTCGACCTTCCCTTCCTAGGACATTTAGCTACCACTACTGGCACCCAGGCCGGCCTGCAGAGGGTGGCCTCCCCCACTAAGACCAGTTCCTCCTGAGATTTCTCCCCACTGGGGATTTTTGTTCTCTCCCCCCTCACTTTCTGCTTCGTGGGGTTTCAGGCCTGGTGTTTTCTGTTCTCTGTGACACTCCTCTGTACATACACAATAAACTTGCACAACTTTTCAATGTGCTATACAAATAAAATTGAATTGAATTGAATAGCAAACTGCAATGGTTAGGCCTCCCGGGTGGTCTAGCGGTTACAGCGTTCGACGGAGGTTCGATTCCAACGGCCGCGCCAGTGTCGGCTCTGGCCAGAGTGCCACTAGGGGGCGGCGATTGGCTGGCCGCCCCAGGGAGGGGGAGGGAAGCCGACATGAGTTCGCTGCGTATAGGAGTGGCTCCAGAGTACCGGAGTTATGGTCGACGGCTTGGCGAGTGCTGTCTCGGAGGAGACGATACTTCGCCTCTGTCACTGCTGGTCACAGGGCTATGGCAGCGAACTCGCGATATTAGGGGGGGATTGACATGAAAAATAGAGGGTGTAATTGGGAGAAAATGGGATAAAATCTGAAACAAATTCTTAAAAAAAAAAAAAAAACTGCAATGGTTAAAACAGGATATGAAAGAAGAAATAGAAACAGAAGAGTCAAAGCAAACATCATAACCCCATCTCCCACGGTAAGCAGAGGAAGGGTAAGGTAGTGTGAGAAATGCTAACGATAACAGTACGATTGTGTGCTATCGGAGAGGGCTGTGGCAGAACTGAGCGAGAGGTCTGCGCTCTCCCCCAGAAGCTGACGGAGCCGAACGTCCGGAATAAGATTCTGTACCTGATCCAGGCCTGGGCCCATGCCTTCCGCAACGAGCCCAAATACAAGGTGGTGCAGGACACCTACCAGATCATGAAGGTGGAGGGTGAGTGGAGTCTCCTCTCTTTCTCTCTCTCTCCCTCTCTCCTTCTCCCCATGACTCTTTTCCTTCTCTCTCTCTCTGTCATTTTCTTTTGTCTTGTTTTGTTTAAAAAAATTTTTTTTGCTGTTTTTTCCCCCATTTTTTAGTTAGTGTCCAATTATACCCCCGTCTCTTTTTCGTGCCAATTATTAGATGATTAGATTAGATTCACTTTATTGTCATTGTCAGTGCAAACACAAAACAACGAAATTAAGGAGGGTCTAACCAGTGCAAATAGCAGTTATGTTCAACTATACAGTATAGACAGTAAGTGCAATAGTAAGTACACTCTAATATACACTATGCAGGGTATACAGAGTTGGATGAGTGGAATAAATAGGTAAAGGTGCTATAAGGTAGTACATAATATACATACATATACATGAGATACAGTACTACTGATACTATAGGTGGATTATATACACTATAAGGTAGATACATGAGATATGGGAGTTATATACATGATTACAATATACAATATTACAGGTAGACTATGCTATGGATGTGGACTGTGCCCTGTGAGGTGGTGTGGAGTTCAGCAGTCTGACAGCTGAGGGGAAGAAGCTGCTCTTAGTCCTGCCTCGTATGAGAACTCACTGCCGTAGTCCGGCCGGTAGCCAGCGCTGTAATGCCTCCTCCGAGCCGGTACCCGCCTAAGCCGAAGCCTGTCACCGACACACAGGACCACTCATATATGCAGCGAGTCTTCCCTTCTGCTTTTATCCCCCCCTCAATTGCCGTCACTGGGGCGGCACCCCCGGCCACAGCCGAAACTGGTACCACCGGTGGAATTGAACGCCGGTCGCCGTGGCTACCGTCAAACGCTCTTACCGCTAGACCATGCGGGGGGCCCTTTTTGTCTTGTGTTTGATCTCTCTTCCTCCCCTCTCCCTCCTGTCCTCTCCCTCCTCCCTCCTGTCCTCTCCCTCCTGTCCTCTCCCTCCTCCCTCTCCCTCCTGTCCTCTCCTCTCCCTCCTCCCCTCTCCTCCTGTCCTCTCCCTCCTGTCCTCTCCCTCCTCCCCTCTCCCTCCTGTCCTCTCCCTCTCCCTCCTCCCCTCTCCCTCCTGTCCTCTCCCTCCTGTCCTCTCCCTCCTCCCCTCTCCCTCCTGTCCTCTCCCTCTCCCTCCTCCCCTCTCCCTCCCCCTCTCCCTCCTGTCCTCTCCCTCCTCTCCTCTCCCTTCCTGTCCTCTCCCTCCTCCTCCTCTCCCTTCCTGTCCTCTCCCTCCTCCTCCTCTCCCTTCCTGTCCTCTCCCTCCTCCTCCTCTCCCTCCTGTCCTCTCCCTCTCTTTCCCCTCTGACTGTGGTAGCTTGCCTGTGATTGTTTGCCTTGTTAAAGGAGCCAAGAAAATCAAATAAGCAGTGGAGGCAAACGGTGCGTAGGAGAGGAACATGAAAAGGTCCCGCTCAAAAGGGGCTTAAATTTGAGTGCTGAAGCGTGTGAGGTGGCTGTGGAGGGTAAACGGGTGTAGATGGCAGTGATGTGCGCGCTAACGCCCCGTGCTTGGTCCCCGCAGGCCACGCCTTCCCGGAGTTCAAGGAGAGCGACGCCATGTTTGCGGCTGAGAGAGTGAGCTCCCTTTCTCTCCGTCTCTGCTCTCTGCTCACTGTGTCTGCTCTCACTCTCTCTCTTTCACTTTCTCTGTGCTCTCTCTCTCTCTCTGCTCTAACTCTCTGCTCTGACTCTCTCTCTCTCTCTCTCTCTCTCTCTCTCTCTCTGCTCTCTCTCTCTCTCTCTCTCTCTCTCTCTCTCTCTCTCTCTCTGCTCTGACTCTCTCTCTCTCTCTCTCTCTCTCTATCTCTCTCTCTCTCTCTCTCTCTCTCTCTCTCTCTCTCTCTCTCTCTCTCTCTCTCTCTGTCTCTCTGTCTCTCTGTCTCTCTGTCTCTCTCTCTCTCTCTCTCTCTCTCTCTCTCTGCTCTGACTCTCTGCTCTGACTCTCTTTCTCTCTCTGTCTCTCTCTCTCTGCTCTCTGCATCTCTCTCTTTCTCTTTCACTTTCTCTGTGCTCTCTCTCTCTGCTCTGACTCTCTGCTCTGACTCTCTCTCTCTCTCTCTCTGTCTCTCTCTCTGCTCTCTGCATCTCTCTCTCTCTCTTTCACTTTCTCTCTCTCTCTCTCTCTCTCTCTCTCTCTCTCTCTGCATCTCTCTCTTTCTCTTTCTCTCTCTCTCTTTCTCTCTCTCTGACTCTCTCTCTCTCTCTCTCTCTCTCTCTCTCTCTCTGACTCTCTCTCTGCTCTGACTCTCTCTCTCTCTCTCTCTGCTCTCTGCTCTCTGCATCTCTCTCTCTCTCTCTCTCTCTCTCTCTCTCTCTCTCTCTGTCTCTCTCTGTCTCTCTCTCTCTCTCTCTCTCTCTCTCTCTCTCTCTCTCTCTCTCTCTCTCTGACCTCACTGTATCGAGTAGGGTAATGATCACCTCTGGCGCCTCAGACTGTACTCTCTGCTCACCTGTCTGTTTGTCTGTGCAGGCTCCTGATTGGGTGGATGCTGAGGAATGTCATCGGTGCAGAGTTCAGTTTGGGGTCATGACCCGAAAGGTAAGCGCACACCAACGCGCCCCTTCACACCCAGCCCAAATGCAGAGGGGGGAGAGGGGTGCACTGCAGACAGGGACTGCTAACTGTGGCTAATTTAGTGACCCTTTTGAACGGTGTGCTCCGAACAGCCAATTGCCGCCCCCTGGTGGCCAGAGCCGACTCTGGCGTGGCGGGGAATCGAACCCCGGCTCCGTGGCCAGCGTCGAACGTTGTAACCACTGGACCGCGCGGGAGGCCTTTGTCAGTGTCCTTTTATGTGAATGGAGATATCCAATCCCAAAGTATTCTGTCGCTTGTGAGGGAGCATGTCTGGTGTGTGTGTGTGTGCGCGTGTGCATGTTTCTCACACTCTCTCCCTGTTGCAGCATCACTGCCGTGCATGTGGTCAGATCTTCTGTGGCAAGTGTTCCTCTAAGTACTCCACCATCCCGAAGTTTGGCATTGAGAAGGAGGTGCGCGTGTGTGAGCCCTGCTTCGAGTTCCTCAACAAGTGAGTGACACTTCTGCAGCCTGCTCTGTGCCCCACTGTGTGAGCTTCACATGATCCCTCCTCTCATGTCTGCTTTTCTCTCTCCTTCGTGGCCTTGCTCCCTCTCTCCTTCCATCTCTCTCCCCCCCTGCACTCCTCCTACACTCCTTATTCCCCTCCCCCCTCTCTCTCCCCCCACCCTCTCTCTCTCCCACCCTCCCATCCTCTCTCTCCCTCCCACCCCCTCTCTTTCTCTCTCTCAACCTCCCACCCCCTCTCTCCCCCCTCTCTCTCTCTCTCCCTCTCCCCACCCTCCCTCTCTCTCCCTCCCCCCCCCCCTCTCTCTCTCCACCCCCTCTCTCCACACCTCTCTCACCCCCTCTCTCCCCCCCTCTCTCTCTCTCCCCCTCTCTCTCTCTCTCTCCCTCTCCCCCTTCTCTGTCTCTCTATCTCTCCCTCTCTCCCCCTCTCTCTCTCTCTCTCTCTCTCTCTCTCTCTCTCTCTCTCTCTCTCTCTCTCTCTCTCCCTCCCTCTCCCCCCTCTCTCTCTCCCTCTCTCTCCCCTCTCTCTCTCTCTCTCTCTGTCTCTACAGGAAAGCAGAAGGTAAAGCTGCCCCCGGCGGCCCAGCAGAGCTCCCCCAGGAGTACCTGACCAGTCCGCTGTCGCAGCAGTCTCAGGTAGTGGTCGGTGGAACAGTAAGTAGCTGCACTCCAGACAGACTCTGTACATCCCACGCCAGCAGGCCTGACCCTGTGCACCATGGGTAGTGTACGTTTTCCTCCCATAGTTGCTCGACCCAGGAAGTAATTTACTCGGTAAGTTAGCAGCCAGTAGTCCCCTGCACACACCCAGATACAATGGGAAATGTCCAACCCCCCTATCCATTTTAAACGTGTTTCTTACAGATTAATGTTAATGGGTTAATTTGTCATTTTATGTGTGTTAGACCAGCCTTTAAATGACACTGGTGACAAACTGTGAGCTGAACCTCAGTATATACATATCGAAGGCAGGGAGGAGGGTTGCTTGTTCCTGCTGCATGCTAATTGACCGGGTAAAACACCCGCTGATTCTGGTCACCAGTTGTCACCAGACACGTTTTCTAGCCCTGACCCAGGGCTGGTCATCGAGGGGTTAGATCAGAGATCTCAAACTCCAGCCCTCCAGGACTGGAGTTAAACCTGCAGACACTGTGGCCCCTCCAGGACTGGAGTTAAACCTGCAGACACTGTGGCCCTCCAGGACTGGAGTTAAACCTGCAGACACTGTGGCCCTCCAGGACTGGAGTTAAACCTGCAGACACTGCGGCCCTCCAGGACTGGACGTAAACCTGCAGGCACTGCGGCCCTCCAGGACTGGAGTTAAACGTGCAGACACTGCGGCCCTCCAGGACTGGAGTTAAACCTGCAGACACTGCGGCCCTGCAGGACTGGAGTTAAACCTGCAGACACTGCGGCCCCTCCAGGACTGGAGTTAAACCTGCAGACACTGTGGCCCTCCAGGACTGGAGTTAAACCTGCAGACACTGTGGCCCTCCAGGACTGGAGTTAAACCTGCAGACACTGCGGCCCTCCAGGACTGGAGTTAAACCTGCAGACACTGCGGCCCTCCAGGACTGGAGTTAAACCTGCAGACACTGCGGCCCCTCCAGGGCTGGAGTTTCAGATCCCTGGGTTAGATGTTCAGGAGGTGGGGATATTGGCTCTGTTCTGCCCCACCCTGCCCCTCAGCCCCCCAGGCTCACTGCCCTCTCTCCCCAGGTGCCCCCCAAGAGAGACGAGGCAGCCCTGCAAGAGGAGGAGGAGCTACAACTGGCCATCGCCCTATCACAGAGCGAAGCTGAGGAGAAGGCGAGGATGGTGCGACTCATAAACACACATAAACACTCTTCTCTTCCCCCTCCTTTCTTTTCTTTCCATCTCGCCCCACCTCTCCTTTCTCCCCCTCTGTCTCTCTTCCCCACCACCTGTTCCTCCTCTACCCTTCCCCCCTTTTCTCACACAAAACCAGATTGAGGTGGAATGCTCTGTGAGTAGTCGAGCAGTAACAACGCCTCCCCTGCCTGCGGTGAGTGTCTGAGCTGTACTGGCGCGAGCACGGTGACCCGCTGACCAGAATCCCTGTGTTTTCAGAGACAGAAGACCTCCTATACCCTGTACCCCAAAGCCGAGCCGACCCCGGTGGCCTCTTCTGCGCCCCCCGTCAGCTCCCTGTACTCCTCCCCCGTGGTGAGACCCACTGGTCGCCCTCTGACCACCTCACATCCTGCCAGAGACAGGAACACACCCTGGACAGGTCGCCAATCCATCGCAGGGCACACACACCATTCACTCACACACTCATACCTGCGGGGCAATTTAGACTCTCCAGTTAGCCTAATGTGCATGTCTTTGGACTGTGGGAGGAGACCGGAGTACCCGGAGGAAACCCACGCGGACACGGGGAGAACATGCAAACTCCACACAGAAAGGCCCCCGGCCTGGATTCGAACCCCCGGAACCTTCTTGCTGTGCGGCGACAGCGCTATCCACTGCACCGCCGTGGCTGCGACTGCTACAGCGGCTCTTAATAGCAGTGGATGTGCGAGCGCTGCCCCCTGCTGTCTCTGTAGTAACATGACCCCTCACTCTGTTCTCAACAGAACTCCTCGGCACCACTGGCCGAAGACGTGGACCCGGAGGTAAGGCCACTGTCTGTCTGCGTTCTGTCTGCGTTCTGTCTGCGTTCTGTCAACGTCCCGTCAACATTACACCATTACATTTGATATTTTAGGAATTTAGCGGACGCTCTTATCCAGAGCGAATTACACAGTTTACATTTCTTTACAATCCATTTACACAGCTGGATATTTTACTGAAGCAATTCAGGTTAAGTA
>JAINUG010000429.1:355000-380000 GCA_029706075.1 Aldrovandia affinis
CTTGTGGAAGATGGCCAGCGATTCCGCGGTCCTGACTGAGTGTGGCGGGTCATTCCACCAACGAGGGGTCACAGCAGAGAAGAGGCAGGCAGTGTGGTATAATGGTAAGGAACTGGGCTTGTAACGTTAAGGTTGCAGGTTCAATCCCCAGCACTACTGTTAGGTACTAGGTACTTAACCTGAGTTGCTTCAGTAAAATATCCAGCTGTATAAATGGATTGTATGTAAAAGAAATGTAAACTGTGTAAGTCGCTCTGGATAAGAGCGTCTTAAATGCCTGTAATGTAATGTAATGTAATGTACGAGGAAAGCCAGTAAAGGCTCCTAGTTACCGACAGGTCTAAACTCGTAAACGGTCACGCACAACAGCAGCTTCTAGCTATCAAAAGCAACGAAGATGATGCAGTTAGTTAACGGACTGCCTGGAGACGCAGCAGGTTGAAGGCCTGGTGTCACTCGCCAATTGAGCAGGCCGGGTTTTGTGTCACACAGCCTCACAATGAAGCCGAATGACACGTGAAAAGGGGTTTGTCTGATGGATGACATGTCATTCTCTCTCTCTCTTTCCCTCACTCTCCTCTCTCCTCCCTCTCTCATTCTCTCCTCTCTCTCTCTCTCTCTCTCCCTCCCTCTCCCCTCCCTCCCTTCTTCCCCCTCTCCCCCTCTCTCTCTCTTACCCCCTCCCTCTCTCCTGCCCTCTCTGATGTGGGTCTCTTCTCTCCAGACCCCAGCATGGTAAATGCCTACATGTACCAGGCTGCCGGTTCCCCAGGGCAGCCAGCCGCTCCCGGCCAGGCCGTGCCCACCACGAGCCCTGCCTACTCCAGCTACCAGCCCACCCCCACGCAGGGCTACCAGGTAACGCATGTTTCCCTTCTTGATGGCCAGCAGGTCAGACAGCCTTAGAGAACGGGGCCAGTCTGTGCCTTTTACACGTTTTATAGGCTAATGCAACATGTTTTTAAGTAGAAAGCATTCTTGAATTTCAAACATTGGATCTTTACCCCCTTTCACCCTTCCCTCCCTCCCTCTCTCTCTCTCTCTCTCTCTCTCTCTCTCTCCCTCCCTCTCTCTCTCTCTCCTTCCTTCCCTCCCTCCCTCTCTCTCTCTGTCCCTCTCTCTCTCCCTCTCTCCCTCTCCCTCCCTCTCTCCCTCTCCCTCCCTCCCTCTCCTCCCTCTCCCTCCCTCCCTCCCTCCCTCCCTCTCCTCTCCTCCCTCCTCTCTCTCTCTCTCTTCCTCCCTCCCTCTCTCCCTCTCTCCCTCTCTCTCTCCCTCTCTACAGAGTGCAGTGTCCCAGGCTCAGACCATCCCCCCCATGTCACAGGCAGCCCCCACCAATGGCATGGCCTACATGGGCTACCAGCCCTACAACATGCAGGTCAGCTGAGTAGAGTTACTCCCAGTGTGCATTTATGTCGGCTGTGTGGTGTCACTCATACTGTACTGCCTGATCCTGCGGGATTGGTCTGGTCTGATTGGCCCCGCACGCCCCCCTCTCTCTCTCCCAGAACATGATGTCAGCGATGCCCGGTCAGGACCCAAACATGCCCCCCCAGCAGCCCTATCTGCCTGGACAACAGCCCATCTACCAGCAGGTCAGAAAGACCGGCTCTCTCACTCTCTCGCTTCTTCCTCTCTGTCTTCTGTTTCTTTCTACATTACTCTAAGTATTTTCATCTTAATTTTCTTATCTGTATAACTTTTTTCTGTTCTTTTATATATCAGGTTTTGTGTATTTTTTTTTTTTATTTTTTTAAACCTCAGAGATGTCATGGTCATGTGACAGTTGTTGTCAGTGGAGGCTCCGATGGGTATCGATCCTAAGGGTTGCTGATTGGCCCAAATAGGTCAGCTGACAATGTCGTCCTTCTCTCCTGCACAGATGGCACCCCCTGGTGGCCCCCAGCAGCAGGGACAGCAGCAGCCACAGGCACCACCGGAAAGCAGCGAGGCTCAGCTAATCTCTTTCGACTGAACACCCCCTTCCACCACAGTCCAATACACTACACCCCAATAACATCACTCCCTCCAAGGCCCAAGTGACCCCCTCCCTCCCCCTACAAAATTGACCTCAGACAGGCCTTGGTCAACATGGCCCAAATGACCCAGAAACACTCTTGCAAGAGGCTTCACTGACTAGCCTCGGATTATCCTCTCATGCTACTGCATAGCAGGTCTGCTCTCCGATTGGCTCAAACGCATCACATGGGCCGTCTGGACCAATGACAGTCGAGTATGCGTAGCGTTAGCTGAATTTAAAAACTAATTATAATGACGTTCTCACTTTTTAGCCTCATTTCTTCTGAAGTGTTAAAGCGCCATGTTGTCCGTGCAGTGGTCATTTCAGCCCGGTTTAAGACTCTGTGAAAGTGCCGACACCGTCCAAGAGGTCCCACAGGGGCGTAGGAGAGACACAAGCTCCTGAGTTTCCTCTCACCCCATCCCTCTGAGTGCATCTTGAGGTTTAGAAGTCAGGAAGAAAAAAATGTGGGGGGGGGGGCGTCACACTAGACCCCATTGACATTTTTCCATCCCGGATCCGTAGGTGTGTTAGTGTTTCCAAACGAAAGGAAACAAAAGTTGAAATAAATAGTCTCGTAATGAAAGCCAATTAAAAGTGTAAGCAAACATATTAAAAACGGAGACTAAACCTTCCTGTGATATTTTTGATCTTTTATTTTTTATTTTATCTTTTAAGCCAATCGCATGCGTATCAGCTAAAGAGGTAGGCGTGGGTGTGGCCGCTCCTTTTCGAAAGGATTGCATGTGATTGGGTGAGACCGTTTGGTAAAGCTCAGTGAAGGGGGATCGAATGGGCGCAGAGGCAGGAAGTGGCTCTGGGGAGGTGTGTCCGTGGCCGTGCCTGACAGCCAATCGGCTGCTTCCTAGCGTAGGCCATCCCTGACAGAACTCTCCGCTGCAGTTCTGCAGTTCAGTTCCACTGCCTGGCCCGTACTCATAGAGTGATTGGAGGGACGGCCTGTGTTTGTTTTTAATAGCCTTGTGGGGGGGGGAAACAGCTCCTAAAACTCACAGAAGCTTTGAAATCGCAGATCCATGTGCCTTCAGCTCAGTTCCACAGCTCCCTGGCAGTGTACTGTCCCATTGTAACGCCTCTTTGTATGAGCTTTGTCTGCCTCACTCCGCCCTGTGATGAGTCTGTGGCTAGGGGCCGTGTAGCCGTCGCCCTTGCATCTTGTCCCCTCGAAGAGAAATGAGCCAGGAGCGAATCGCGCTCGTCGACAGTGTTACCAGAGTTGGGAGGAAGTGATTTCAGGCCAGGCCCACCTCGATCTGCAGCCAGGAATAACCCGGATGCTTGTGTCCTGACCGTCCGCAGTGGAGTCTGGCAGACTGGCAGTGACTGTGCTGGTAGCGTGTCGATTGGCGCTCGGTGAATCTATGGTTTCGTGCCCGTGAGGTGTAACTTGCTCCCATTTGTGAACTTTTTTTTTTTTTTTTCCTCTTCCCACCATACTGCTCTGTCTGCCTTTAAACAAATATATTTAATAAATATCCTGCTCTTCTGTTGGCCTTACATTTGTTGTAACCTGTGTTGCTGAAAGTGAGATGAGTGTGGTATGCTACACATCTGATATTCCACATTGAGAAACTGTAACATGGCATATTAAATCATTGGTGTGCAGTAATTCCACTCACCTGTGTGGACGTTTTCTGTATCAAGATTAGGAAACCAGTCACTGCGCCAGGAACAGTATCGGCGATGGTTTTCTGAGCGTAGTGGGTAGGTCAATCGGCTAGTGACCCATGAAGGCCAGGGTTGCGGTTCAGTTTATTTTTGCAAAATAACACTCATGACTAGCCCTTTTGTCTGGTTAAAGGTCATGTCTGCAGAAAGTTACACTATCCAGGGCACACAACCTTCAGTTTCATGAGTCTTGACCTACTTTCCTGAAAACACCTGAACTTATAACCGATTAAATGTATTGCTCTCAGGCGATTGAATCTGAAAGTGGGGAGTAGTTATATTATATATATATATATATGGTTCTCTGTGGCTCAGTTGGTAGAGCACAGCGTTGGCAACGCTTAGGTTGTGGGTTCAATCCCCACTGGGGCCACATATACTGAAAATGTATGCATTCACTACTGTAAGTCGCTTTGGATAAAAGAGTCTGCTAAATGGCGTATATTATTATATATATTATTCAATGTAGACAATTTTACATTTTAAATGAAATTCTAACTTTCCGAGGGCTTCAGACTAAGTTTGTGGCCTGCTTCTTGTGCAGCAGTGACTGCAACACACACACACACACACACACACACACACACACACACACACACACACAGACTGCGTTAGGCTCCTTCCCCCATTTCAGTAAAAATAATTTCCCACCACGGGCTTTGGGGCCTGAATGTCTGAAGTATATTGTGTCCAGATGACCGCAGTGTGGGGCAGGACTGGACAGGCATACGTTACGCTGATACAGTACTGAATGTGCTTCAATGTCTGAAAATATAATCACTGTGTTAAAAAGTGTTTTGCCATTTTTAAAGAAGGAAAGAAAATGTATTTTTATAAGCAAACGCTTTTATTTTGAATTTGCACTGATGCATAAGGAAGGCAAACAAGACTGACTGAAATGAACAAGAGGGCTGCTGGAGCCTGTTCATCATCATCATCATCACCATCACCATCACCACCACCACCACCAAAGACATTACATTACATTACATTTTAAGCATTTAGCAGACGCTCTTATCCAGAGCGACTTACAAGATGTGCATTAATACAAGGTAAGAACAATCATAGTTAGCGCACAAGATCAGTGCAGTAAAACGGCGATAGACATCATTGCAGGCGTCTGCATATCATACCTGTAACACTGGGAAAGAAAAGGTTAGTGGGTTTTTTTAAAACTGTGCTGTTCACTGCCCGCGGGCGGTGTAGATCGGCCGTTATCGGGAGTTATTGCTCTGCTCTAAACGCACTGATGACGTCTATAAACCAGGCGTTCGTGCGTTCATCTGTGGCTTCAACCACAGCCTTCAAATTCACCCGATAACCAGACCAACCGCTCCAAAGATGCTCAGCTGAGGCGATCCAGCCAAAACTCAGCAGTGTGAACCAATGAAAACGGCTGCTGCCTGCGCTGGCATATGGTGCCTGGGATTATTGTTCAAGAGGATTCCACGATCGTTGGCCAAGCTCCCACCGCTGGTAAATGTAATGTAGTCAAAATGACTGACTAATAGCTTAACTGATGGGATCTAACGATCTGGTAAATGTAATTTAGCAGACGCTTTTATCAAAATGACTGAGTGAATATCATTTTTATATGATGGGATTCTAAGCGTCGCCAATCTGTGCTTACCTTGAGCTACAGAGAACGAATGAATTGACTTCATGTTTGTGACCACTTTGAATGCAAGGATGCACATCACGATACGTTCCTACGATTAAAAATGGCCAGAATTTAATATCATTAATGAACTCTGAACGGAGTAAAGAGGATAAAGCCAATAAACTTTCGCTCAACAGCAAAAATTATAATAATCTTGCATAGGCTATTATTCATACAAAAATGCAAAAAAAGTTAACATGAAATCATATATATGTGCAGTAGTGTGACAATGATTCCCAGTTACACGATTTGTTGGGATGTTTTATAGATGAAAAGTTCACTTGGAGAAATCTTTTTGTGTCTCCAATTGCAAACATCATATTTTCTACCTGACAAACTCATGCTAAATCTGTATCACATTCTGATTTACCGCTATATTTCATACTGTAACATAGTTTGGACAAACAGTTACAAGAGCTACTAAAACAACCTACTTCTGCAAAAAAAGCTTTGTAAGATTAGCCCCCAATTTAGACCGACTCGCAAGCTCTTCTTACTATTGTACAGTCTAGGAAAACTCAATATTCGTGACCTTTATAAATTCCATATTATTTGTTTTCCGTTTCAAGAACAACCTGCCAGTCAGCTTCCATATTTTTCAACTTTTAACAGTTCAATATTCACCAGGCTAGATCTTCAAATTAACTTAATTCTGCCTCCTACTGGACATGGCCAGTTCTCAATAAAATACAATCTTTAAAAAAAATCGTTCCTTTTGTTTTGTGCAAACTAAATAAATAAATGATTGTAGTCACAATTGCCCCCGTTCTAAAAAAAAAAACCAAAACAACCACATAAATGTTTATCATGAGCAAAGGTGGGTTGATCTGTAACAAGCAGGTTGCCGCTAGACAGGAAGAAACAACCTATTACATTTTTCCCGTCAACGTATCAGCAATAAATGTTAATGATATTTTCAGTTACGCTTATAATAAAACAAAACCGTCTCCCCCCACAATGCCACTAGCCTACATCTGACTAAACCCGTCTCGCTCTTTGTTAATAAAGTTGTGTTTTGAAGGGTGCGCGGTGCATTGTGGGTAGGTCAGGGAGAGGAAAGTGGAGAGTGAGAGACATGTGCTGTGTTAGTGTCAGACAGACGGACTGATAGGGAGGCAGAAACGGGCCAGGGACATCAGAACCGAGGAAGCTCGCATACCGTACATTACCGACATGTACTGCACTCGTCAGTGTGTCCGGACCGCGGTGCGGATCGCAGCACAGACGCATCGGTAAGCCACGGAATGAACGGGCACAGCCGGTGATATAACGGACTCGCCGGTCCAGCGGTCTGTGGCCAGACTCAAGGACAGGGAATACATGACGGTTCCCGATCGCTTCTTTGCAAATGTGTGGGGCACGTTGACACGAGACGATGCTTGCCATTGGTGTGACATTAAGACGGAGAATGCAAGTGGACATTTGATCTCACGTTTCATTGATAAAAGTGCCCCTGATAGCTAGCTTGCGGAAATGCTGTGAAGCTAACGTTAGCCAACTTATGAGGATAGGGGTGGTTAGATAGCTAGCTGACGTTCGCTACATCCCCTGGGCACTGAAATCCCTCTGTGGAAGAATTCTCATATTCTCATATTCTCATGCCTCAATAATTCAGGTTTATGACTGTTAGTGTCAAAGAATACAATGGTGTGATCGAAGCTAAAGCTGTTTCGTGAATGTCAAGGTGGCTAGCTAGCGGCTTCGCTCTTGTATTCTTTCTTGGACTTGCTGTTCCGTTCAGAGATTACGTTTAAAATGTGTGTGTCCATTATACAGTATTCAATGTTCTTTAACTACTGTGTCTCTGGTTAGACGCTAAACCAACTAGCTAGCGAGCACACGTACACAGCGGAGATACTCAAAGGGGAGAGGCCTTTGTGCTCTTAAAAAACCCGGCTAGTCTGGGGGTCTGTGAAACCCGCAACAAATTATTGCCCATTTGGTCCAAATAAGGGTTTATTGGTGTTATATTCCCTCCCATTTATTGTGAAGTTTTCATTTGGTGGGGGGGTTACTTCTAATGCAAACCCAGTGCAGTACACTTAGTGGCGAGGTGAGGAACCTGTCGGAGCAGCGGTTGTTGGGACTGGCTAATGGTGGCTCACAGCTACCCAGCCCCGTTTACAGCCCCACTGCGTTCAGACCGCGGAGAGGATGGGAACGTTTTCAGCGACTGGTCACAGGCAGCGAGAGTTTCGGTGAAGATGAGAGGGCTCAGGCCCGACAAACCAGACCAGGAGTGGCATTCCTGGAGCGTTCATCTTCCTCCTCTCCTCCTCCTCCATCTTCCTCTTCCTCTTCCCCACCTGTCTAATATATATATGCCATTTAGCAGACGCTTTTATCCAAAGCGACTTACAGTAGTGAATGCATACATTTTTCACTATATGTGGTCCCATTGGGGATTGAACCCACAACCTAAGCGTTGCCAACACCATGCTCTACCAACTGAGCCACACAACCACACCACCACCACTGTCTTGAGTGTCTGGTATGGACCTGATGCCAGAAGGCTACCTGGTTCAGATGTCGTTCAGGGACACTGTAGCACTGTAGGAGCTGGGCTTGTAACACAGAGGTTGCAGGTTCAATTCCCAGGTGGGGCACTGCTGTTGTACCCTTGAGCTAAAGGTACTTAACCTGAATTGCTTCAGTAAAATATCCAGCTGTATAAATGGATTGTATGTAAAGAAATGTAAAACTGTGTCAGTCGCTCTGGATAAGAGCGTCTGCTAAATGTGGTTCTCTGTGGCTCAGTTGGTAGAGCACAGCGTTGGCAACGCTTAGGTTGTGGGTTCAATCCCCACTGGGGCCACATATACTGAAAAATGTATGCATTCACTACTGTAAGTCTAAAAGCGTCTGCTAAATGGTGTATATTATAAATGCGTAAAATATAAAATGTACTGGTCCCATACTCTTCAAACAAACTAGGTCAGGTCCTGACGGCCTGGAGGCTTGTTGGCTGGGAGTACGAGACCCGCCAAGTCCAGCCAGTCAGTCAGTAATGCTGAGGTGATTGTGCTGATGATGATGATGATGATGATGATGATGCTGATGAAGAGGGCCCCTCACTGTCTCCCCAGGAGGGACACTAGAAGGCCGGCGCTGTGCGGCCTGCGGGCGCTGAAGACCAGCTCTGCCTCCCGGTCCGACGCCATCGCCGCCCCCCCGCTGGATGGGGCGCCCAAGAGCTACTCCCCCAAAATCGAGCAGCTGGTCAGCGACATCGCCAGCCTCACGCTGCTCGAGGTGTCCGACCTCAACGAGCTGCTCAAGGTGAGGGGGCGCTGGGCTCCCCTGCTGCTCAACGCTTTCCACTCGCTGAAACGCTGCAGCTTGTACTGCTATTGCAGTAGTGAGACCCCTCTGCTAATCCAGTGTCTGTGCAGCAAAGCGAGGGGGGAGGCTAATGAGGAGACCAAGCACATGCATCTGTTGCTTTCAAAGCCTGAAATATGAAGTGTTAGCATAATGGTTAAGGAGCTGAGCTTGTAACGCAAAGGTTGCAGGTTCGATCCCAGGTGGGGCACTGCCGTTGTACCCTTGAGCAAGGGTACTTAACCTGGATTGCTTCAGTAAAATATCCAGCTGTATAAATGGATTGTATGTAAAGAAATGTGAAACTGTGTAAGTCGCTCTGGATAAGAGCGTCTGCTAAATGCCTGATAAAAAATAAAATTAAAATAAAAAACATGCAGCACACTCTGGCTCCAGGTGTTGCTAGGCCTGTCCTGTTAAGCTGTAAATTAGCACAGTATCCTTACTGGAAAATGTCTGTCTGTCTGTCCATCTGTCTTGGTCCTAAGGTGAGCTTTTCCTACCTACCCCCTTACAGCTTATAAGCGCAACTATAAATGTTCTGCAAATTTACCTCCACAGCATTGTTCTAAAATGAATTTGTACATCTTACATAGTTTCAGATTGTAGGGTTGGAGTTGGCGTGCTTTAGTGTAAAGGGAAACCAGAAACAGGCCTTCAGGTTTGTCTGTCGTGAGGTTTTTAATCAGAAGGCGGGCAGGTGGATGTGCCCTCAGTCACTAGCGTCTCTGCTCTTCCCCAGAAAACATTAAACATCCAGGATGTGGGCATGATGCCCATGGGAGCCATAGCAACCGGGGCTGCCCCTGCAGCACAGGTGAGACTCCACCTCCACCCCCCCGGCTGTGTGTGTCAGTGTTCCTCGCAGACTGCTGGCGATTGTGGCGGTTTATTCAAGGTGGATGTGAGAGTAAATGAACGCGTGTGTTTTTGGGTGGGTTTTACACAGTGTGCAATAGTTGGTGTTGTGTATACCTTCTTTCTCTTGACCTTTCTCTTGCAAATGTGTTGAATATCACTCTCCTGACGTGTGTCTGTGTGTGCGTGTGTCTGTGTGTGCGTGTGCATGTCTGGTGTGTGCGCGTGCGTATGTCTGTGTGTGTGTGTCTGTGTGATGTGTGCGTGTCTGTGTGCGTGTCTGTGTGCGTGTCTGTGTGTGTGTGCGTGTCTGTGTGTGCGTGTCTGTGTGTGCGTGTCTGATGTGTGCGTGTCTGATGTGTGCGTGTCTGTGTGTGCGTGTCTGATTGTGTGTGTGTGTGTGTGTGTGTGTGTGTGTGTACAGGCAGTGGAGGAGGAGGTGGCCCCGGTGAAGAAAGAGAAGACTCATTTCACAGTGAAGCTCACAGAGCTGAAAGGAACTGAGAAAGTCAAACTGATCAAGGAGGTGAAGAACTGCATCCAGGGCTTGAACCTTGTACAGGTACGGCAGCACTGTGTCTGTCTGTCTGTCAGCACTGTGTCTGTCTGTCTGTCTGTCTGTCTGTGTCTGTCTGTCTCTGTCTGTCTGTGTCTATCAAGTTTGTTATAAAGAGTGTGATACTAAAGATTACAAGTAATTACAATATTACAGCTGAAATTAAAGAAAGACGGCAGTTTTTAAGATGGTGTAGTGGAACCCATAAAAATTAGTTATCTTTTATTTTTATTTTTATTTTCTCCCATTTTGGTAGCCAATTACACCCGCTATTTCCCCCTTGCATTGCGAGTTCACTGCCGTAGCCCTGCGACCGGTAGTGACGAAGGCGAAGTAACGTCTCCTCCGAGACAGCAATCGCTAGGCCGTCGACCGCAACCCGGTACCCCAGAGCCACTCCTGTGCGCAGCAAACGTCCTGTGGGCTTCCCTCCCCCCCCCTCTCCCCCCTGGGGCCCCCTCCCCCTCCCCCTCCCCCCCCCCTCCCCCTCCCTGGGCGGACAGCCAATCACCGCCCCTCTGGCGTCACGGGGAATCAAACCCTGGTCTCCGTGGCCAGCGTCGAACGTTGTAACCACTGGACCACGCGGGAGGCCCCTCCAGTTATCATTTTGAACATTAACCGAATGGCTCCGGTCTCGTCTGTGTGAAGAGTCCTTTCCTGAAGTGTGAGCCGTCTGAGTTTGGAGCCACTTCGCTGCGCTGTAAGGCAAATGGAACAGGCTTTAGCACTGCTGAACTTTACCTTATTTTCAATGCGCTGATGTGCACTGCTCTGGATGAGAGCGTCCACTAAATGAATGCAATACAATGGTGTAACAGTGTTTTGGCGGTTTCTGTGAGCACGTGCATGCTGTAACGATGCCCTTCTGCCTCTCTCTACCCCAAATCACCCCCTCCCCTCCCCTCCCCCCCAGGCGAAGAAGCTGGTGGAGTCCCTGCCCCAGGAGATCCGGGCGAACGTGTCCAAAGAGGAGGCGGAGAAGTTGAAGGCAGCGCTGGAGGCAGCGGGGGGTACGGTGGTGCTGGAGTAAAGCCCCCGCCTTGCCCCCGGTCATCCACTTACTTCCCCTTATTTTGTTCCCCCTCTCTCTTTTTTTATACCCACTGGAAGATTTCACATAATTGAAAGAAGATTGTCCTTCAGTGCCACTCTATGCAGGGCCTCTGGGTGGAAGGGGTGGGGCAGGGTGGGGTGGGCTGAGGCGGGGCGGGGGGGGGGGGGCGGGGGTGGGGCAGGGCTCTCAACTTGGACTGAACTCACATGGCTCAGAGCTTGACCACGCCCATTCCCCCGCAACCCCCCACACCCCATCCCTCCTTGAGGTGTCCGCCCGCCTGTCTGTCTCTGTGTAGTGGTGGCCAATAGGCTGGAGGCACACCTGTGCTGCACAGCTCTGTCTGCCTGTCTGTCTGTCAGTCCTGTACAAAGGAGACGGTTACCATTGCCTTTGCCTGTGGTGAAATAAACATGATTTAATACGAGGAAGAGCTGCAGAATTTTCTCAGAAGAGGTGGAAGGGCCATTGTTATGTAAGGTTTCTTCAGGAAGATGGGTTCCACTTTTCATGGAAAAGATTAATTTAATGTATAAAAGAATGTCGAGAAGAAGGACGTACAGGCTTGTGCAGATAAATGGCCGTGCTTCAAATGTGTACCTTTGTTACAGGCAGTATACCCCTATCCTCCACTGGGGGGCAGCAGACATGACGAACGTCCATTGGATCACCTTTACTCTGCATATCTGCATACAAACGGTGTGCAAGGTATAATGTAATTGAGAGAGTTTGGAATATTGCCATAATTGTTGATTTTTTTCTTCTTAGTTTTATGACTTGATTTTCAGGTCTATGCACCTGCAATAGTGTGAATGACAATGCAGTTTTTCTTTTTTCTTAAGAATTTGTTTCAGATTTTCTCCCAATTTAGTAGCCAATTACACCCTCTGTTTTTCATGTCAATTCCCTCCCCCCTCCCTGGGGCAGACAGCCAATTGCTGCCCCCGGCGGCACTCCCGGCCAGACTGACTCTGGGGCGGCCGGTGGAATCGAACCCCGGTCGCAGTGGCCAGCTTCGAACGTTGTAACCACTAGACCACTTGGGAGGTCCCTGTCTTGTTTTTTTTTTGTCAATTGTTTTTTAATGATTGATTCCACTACCCCTTTAAAGTCAATACAGAATGTTTGCCACTGAAACGTATACTACAGACAAAGACTTCTTAATTAGCACAACTATCTTATTGTGTAACACTCTTTTACATTAAGTTTAGCTGGACTTGTTGAGCTGGACAATGTATTACTCCACTTTATGTTCTGGACTTCATCTCCCATCAGCCCCTTTGACAAAACCCTTTTAACAGCTTAGGGTGAGAGTACTGTACAATCCCATGCCTTTTTTGTTGCCAGTTGTGAACAAAGTTTTCCCCCTCATTTGTTGCTGACTGTAAGCTTCCATTTGACTCGCTTCTCAGTTGGTTTGAGTCGTCCTGTCCTCCTCGCGCCATTTTTGTTGCTGTACATTTGCTGTGACTGGAGGTGTCGCAAGAGAGTGTATGAAAGTGAGCGACCGAACAGTGGCTTTCTGGGAAAGTGGTCTGCGTTTGTCCGGCTCGGACAGGAGGTTGTTACGCTGTGGCCGCTTGATAAATGCCATGTGATTGAACGTGAAAATAACTGTTCGCACGAGGGGTATGCTTTAGCTGTGCATTCGCTGCGATAATAAAGCAGGTGTTTTTATGCCCTTTGGAAGGTTTCCCAATAGTAGCGAAGCAGTACAGGGACATTGGAAGGAATGCCTTTACTTTAGCTAATTACCCTTCGTTTCAGGTCCTGTAACTGGGAAACGCGGACTCTTGCCAAAGTCGGACTGGCACTGAGCACGGTCGCTTCATAAAATAAGGCGTTGACTGTAAATCGCTCCCTCGGTTCAGCGCACCTTGCCCCGTATCTTTAAACTGTGAGATGAGCTTCCCATTGTTGCTTGGTGAATCTTTTCTCTTAATTAATTAAATAATAAGTCCAACAAACCCCCTTACCAATTTGGCATTTTTTTTTGTGTGACATTTTTAGGCATTTAGCAGACGCTCTTATCCAGAGCGACTTACACAGTTTACATTTCTTTGATCCATTTATACAGCAATTTTACCATTCAGGTTACAGCTGGATACCCGTTTTTTTTCAACATCAAGGAAAAGTATGTTAAAATATTGTTTTTCAATTCAGGCTCATTTACTGTACTAAACTTGCTTTCAATGGTTGAACAACGGGTCAAATTGAGAATGCCTTGGGTGTGACCGAAGACCTAGGAAGGTTTTAAGTACCTTTAGCTGAACCTGCAACCTCTGAGTTACAAGCTCAGCTCCTAACCATTACACTACACGGCACTTCCGATTGTGCCTCTGAGTCCCCGCCGGAACGCGCATCGAGCCAGCTCGTGACTGCTACAGGCCAAACGGAACTACAGGAGAACTAGGCCTAGTCGGAGGAGGGACGCGTGTCTCACTGAAGACCGCTAGGAGATTATGGGAGGAACGAATGCAGCCATAACCTGAGGCAACCGGCCAACTAACCCAACTAAATGTGCCCTGTACACTGAAATTCACTTTGTTGTATATTAACTTGGCAAAACAAGACACTGACAATCAACAGCAAAAACCAATTCCATCAGCAGTAAAAACAAGCACGTTGGATTATAAGTAATCCCCCGGTTAATGATAATCTCGCACGGACCTTTAATTTATTTCGGATGTTCTCAGGTAATAATTCACACAATATTATAATACCAGGCGATATTAGTGATGTAGGCTACTACTTGTTCTATACGAAAAGTAGCAACGCACTCCCTAACATCTGGCTTCTACGCACTCATTCTCTGTCCCCATCCTGTTTGTTTGTTTGTTTGTTTATTAACATCGCTGAGGTCTTAGTACATTCGTATTTAATAAACTGGTGATGTTATGGTGCAGTTTAAAAAAACTGCGGCGTGGTACGGGTGGACCTGGTGTATGAGCGTCTCCATAGCAACTCTAAAGTGGGTTTTTGGCACAGAACAGGTGCGCATGTTTATTCTACGCTGATACCCAGTGAGCCCTGCAGAAAATGGTAAATTTTAGGTGACCTTCAGCATATGGACATGGTCTGTAAGCAACGGCAATTTCCGCTGTGTTTAGTTACTGATTTGTATGAAACTCCTCCGAGACAGTACCTAGCCGTGTGTAGTGATGTCAAACCCCAGTCGCAATTGAAAACTGCAGTGTTTTAATAAAGATTATTCGCTGGTTCCAGTCTGATTACTGTAGGGTTTCTGGGTTGTAGATCTTTCGAACACATTATACACAAGCCTGCGTTTTCACCGGCATAACACTGCGAAATGTTAGTATATTTATAAGAACGACTCACGCGGAAATGATTAACTCGTGGTTAATTGCTGAGAATTCACGTTCTCGTCGCGTGTAAATTTGGCAGGTTGGGTTATGTCTGTTTAAATCCTTGCACTTCAAACAGCTGTGTTACTCGCTTGGTACTTGACGATAGTGCTGGGTCGTTTTTGAATGGCCTCTTTAGTGAACGTAGGGAACCGAATCGCCTCCGTGAAAGAGCCGTTCGTTTGACTCGCGACTACTTTGCCTCCCCCTTTAACTGTTTCAGTTATTGATGTGCACAAGAACAGATCTAACGTCCTTTTTGCCTATCTTAACCCAATTAATGTGATGTATCGGACAATAAGACATTAGAGATATGCTGAGTCGTCTGTGGACAGACAGGAGACTGCATCTCGTGGTTCCATCACGTAGAACCACACTTTATGTGTGTATAACAGTGTATTTACACGCGCCATTAAACTATTTAAACTAACGTTATTTCAAATAAATATATCCATTTTCATAGGTAATCATATAATTTGTCACCAGTTTGACAAAAATCAGGTAGCTAATTAAACGATATATTCCCGAAATAAACACATGCATTTTATTATTAATTTGTAAGCAATGCCAGTACACATGAATGAGTTGATTTGAGTGGTTTGGTGCGCATAAGAACCAATTAGAAGTCATATTTTTGACAGCTGGGTTGAGTTAGAAAACCCGGAAATACTTCTGAAAGAAGGGTCGAATGAGACAAATAACCGTCTTTTTTTGTTGAACGGAGCCAAATGAACCGGCTCACCCAAAAGAGCCGGAATGCCCCTCACAATTGAACAGCTCTTCTTCTCCTACTCTCACACGCCGCAAATATATTCAGGTCACACTGTCCTCTCAACTGCAGCATAAATCCTTCGAATGAGGAGTATTACTCTTCCTGTCACGAGTTAAGACGCATGTGACCAACATTTTCAGTTAAGTACATTTTCCAAAAAAACACAACACGCATGATTCAGCTATTCGTTAATTCATGTCCGACTAGATCGTGGGCCATTTCCTTTAAATAGTGAGGCTGCACTTTGTGCAACCTGGGAACGTTTGTACAGATGTTACACTTGGCTCACTGGCGGAAACACGAAATGAGAGAGGGAAACGCGAGCCTTTCGTGTCAGGGATGCAATGCCAAACCGTGACCGCGTCTGCCTCTGTGTGTGTGGGTTTCGACAGCTATGGATAGGTTTCTTAATGACCTGCGACGGATGTTTTCACAATCACCGTGAAGCGCAACATAATTTCCCCGAGAAACTTTTAACTAGTAGGAAGGTGTCACAAATGCCTCTTAAAGTGGCAGTGTGTCCTCACCAACGTGTCATCCAGGCGAGTAAGTGCGCATGGCCCTTTAAGAAGCGCAGCCACAATGGCGATGATGAAACTACGGTATGCGCGATTATGCAGAGAATAGAGGGCGAAATAGGCTGCGTGGTGGCACAATTTGGATTGATTGTAGTCCCTTTGCCCTTTGACTCGGGGTGGATCTGTTTGCAAGAGGCAGTGCCCCAGCTCGCGCAAGCAATTGGCTTGCGGGTGACTTAAGTATTTTTCTCCTGCCTCTCTCTCTCTCCCTCTCTCTCTCTGAATAACAAAAAAAACATGCAGGCGTGTGAGTGAGTACGGGAACCCAAAGTCATACCGCGGCTCTGCAGCCCACACCAGCATGTCTGAAGATTAACCAGACCATTCATTAAGATCTCGAAGGTCCACCACACCACAGCACTGGGGCGAGCGAGGCTCGTGCGTCCCCTGGTAACGTTCTGAACCGAGTCGGGGGCACGGGGCTTTTCCTGCCGCGCGCGGGGGACCAGAGCGAAGAGCGCGATCCGCACACATCTCCGGGGACCATGGGAGAGAAGAGGGTGTCGCGCTGGTATTTCGGCGGTGTCGCCTCGTGCTGCGCCGCCTGCTGCACGCACCCGCTGGACCTGGTCAAGGTGAGAGCATGCGAACGGATGAGATCGGGACGGGACCGCAGCCCCCGAGCGGTGCTGCACGCGCACGGGGGGCAGCAGGGCCGCTAATGCCATGAGTGCTGTGCGTGAAATGTTTTCGATGCGAAATGTTAAAGACGCCTTACGTGCCATCGCACACCTGCCCCAAATACGTAGGTATGCCGAACCGAATTTAAAAAAAAACCCCGAGCGTTTAAAATTCGGGGGTTAGCTTGACGTGTCATGTCACAACAGTAGCCTACTTTTCATTGTGAAACTGTCAGCTGCATTGATCAAACGAGCACGGTTAAAAGTTACAACCATGCGTTCAACTTGCTTTCAAGAGACCCATGACTGTAACTGAACTGGCTGTTGTGCTCCTACTATTTTTTCTTCCAACCGAGCAGTGTTGCTCTCTCTCGCTCGTTGGATACTTTCTTATATCCTGGTCATATACCATTGGCTACAATACGTGGTGGATAGGGAATAGTCGAATGGGAATAGTGTCTCCACTTACGCCATTATGCGCAAGCTTCATGAGCCCTACTATTATTTACTTCTGTTTTGTCAGCCGAGTCAATGCGCACTTCTTAAGATACAACATTTATGATTACACGGATACTGCGGCAAATTGTATCGAGATCACGACTCCACGTGACACTCTACGGACAGTGTAACACTTTACTGAAAACAGAACTGTGGCAAATGATGTGAACTGTGCGTTTAATTTATTTCACTCGTAACAGTTGTGTTTTTTCTAATCTGTTGTTTTTAGCAAAAATACTTGCTAATTATTCAGTTGGACAGTCATTGCTGAATGTGGTATTTGCAAGGTCTTAGTTGCAACACATTGCGAAATAAGTGTCCCAACAGAATTATCAAACGATTATTTCCCCTTTACTGTTCCCGCACCTGCAGTAGTATAATGTGACAGGGGCGGGCAGAGCTAAATCGCACCCCTCGCTGTTTACATTACATTACAGGCATTTAGCAGACGCTCTTATCCAGAGCGACTTACAGTTTACGTTTCTTTACAATCCAATTATACAGCTGGATATTTACTGAAGCAATTCAGGTTAAGTACCTTGCTCAAGGGTACAACGGCAGTGTCCCACCCGGGGATTGAACCTGCAGCCTCTGAGTTACAAGCCCAGCTCCCTAACCATTATATCACACTGCCTACCGCAGTTAGGATCTTCGTTTAGGATCTTCGTTCTCCCGTAAGTGCGTCAAGGCCCAGAGGACACTCTGTGACCAGTAATAACTAAGCCCTCACCGGATGAAACCTGCTATCTTGCGTGTGCCCTTGGACAGCTCTACCCTAAGTGCCGGGCACGCTGGACATCGCTGGACTTTGGCTCAGTCTCAGGGAACGTCTGCACGATTACGTGTGCTTGCTGACGTGACCTTTGTCCCACTTCACTGTCTGCATCTCTTGTTCATTGCAGCCAATCCCAGTCCCCCATCCCCCCATTGGCCCTAGCAGGCTTAATGAGAAATGGTGCGTGTGAGTGTCCTACTTTTTTCAGGATTATAGTGAACGCTTGTGTGGTGGAGGGCAGATCAGAAGAGTATGTTTGGTTATCTGGTCTGGAGACCAGAGTCCTTGGCTCGGGGCTGTGCCCCATAGTTGCAAGTCCTTTGGGGTTGGGTTCTCTGTCCTGACCACACTCCTCACTCTTGCACAATGGAATCCATCAATTTATTAATTATGATAATTGTGTACAAAAGTGGAACACACAGTGTAAATATTTAAAGTGACATTTATTTCAATTCACCCTCTCTTAATCAATTTCAGGCACTCTACCCTCTATGTCTGCATTGAGTCTTGGCTAAGCCCAACGCTGATTGTTGATGTTGGTTGATAACTTTACGTGAAGCGGCAGGGTTCAGTGCTAGCCTGAACTGCTACTGTTGTATCCGGTTGTGTTGTTCCCAGATTTTTCTTTGCTGGTAAATATCCAGCTGTGTGTTTGATTGGTATGTACATATGTAAACTCTGTAAGTTTCCTTGGGCATTTGTTCCCAAGGAAGTTTGGGAGCACCAAGCCAATGCCCTGTAAAGACATCAAAGCAAAATAATTGTAATATGCAAAAAACAGGAAATGTGTCTCACTCTTCTTCTGTGGTGACACACTTGGGATAAATGGGACCCCTCGTCTTATCAGAACTCTCAGGGTTGTTTGCAGTGCCTTAGCAGGAGTTTAAACTTCAATTTGAAACCTCCGGACCATTAGAGCTGGAACAACCATTCCTTATCTCACAGATTGTGAGTAGCCGTTCCAGTTGGAATGCACCTTCGGTGTGTGAGGGGCACTGTAGACACACGCAGCCACAGCGCTGCTCCGCGCCAGAACCGCACAGTCCAAGGGCAGCTGGGACGCCATGAACTCGCACGTCTGCGCGGGTCTGCGCTCAAAGACACCGCACGGTTTGAGAGACATCCCAGGCCCCTTTCATTGCACGGTCCAACCTTTAAAAGCCTGTGTTTTTGAGGCCCTGTCAATGGGTAACAGCTTACACTGGCCTGGTAATCTTTGTGCACCGGGAGATGTTTTTTCCTTTCAAGTGACTTTTATCACCTTTTTTTACACTCATTAAACCCCCTCTAAGTAACAATTGATAAGATCAGAAGAATATGTTTGGTTATCGAGTCCTTGGCTCGGCGAGCTCATCGAGTTCCTTTTCTGGGGCTGTGCCCCATAGTTGCGAGTCCTTTGGGGTTGGGTTCTCTGTCCCGACCACACTCCTCACTCTTGCACAATGGAATCCATCAATTTATTAATTATGCTAATTGTGTACAAGAGTGGAACACACAGTGTAAATATTTAAAGTGACATTTATTTCAATTCACCCTCTCTTAATCAATTTTAGGCACTCTGCTGCCTGCCTTGTGAGTGAATTTTTAAGTGCTGCTGGATGCAGCTACTTTCACCTGTGTTTAAAAAGCCCTGGAGAGCCTTTGACCGCATGCAAGCCTGGTGCATTTCGATGTACCTGTTTTCCTCTGGGGGGGGGGGGAAACATCACTCTCAGAGCAACTTACAAGGCCATTATTGAAAGATGCATGAAAAAACGTGTCAAATAGCCGAGAATAAACGCAAGAACGCGTGTGCTAAAATACGAGCGTCCATCACCAATTGCTTTGCCAAGCATTTGAATCCATTTGATTTGTAGTCTGACTGCAGATGGCCGGTCTGCTGGCCAGTACGGAGGAAAGCAGTGGACAGTGTGTCAGTGCGGAGAAGGGTCCAGAATCCTGCGCGTAGGCTTCCCGTTGGCTGAGCTGTTGCCGTGTGACCGTGTGACCGTGTGCTCATTGGTCAGCCAGGTTTATTGGAGGAGGCTGATCTGGGGCAGGTTAAGCAGTGCCATTGGGCATATTAAAAGCCACCTGGGTGCAGAAACCGTGAGGTTATTATTATATTATATTATGTTATATTATATTATTATCTGCGATGGATTGGCGACCTGTCCAGGGTGTATTCCTGCCTCTCGCCGGAACGCATGCTGGGATAGGCTCCAGCCCCCCGCGACCCTGACTAGGAATAAGCGGCTTAGATAATGGATGGATGGATGGATGGATGGATTATATTATTATTGCTTTATTATTATTATTATTATTATTATTATTATTATTATTATTATTATTATTATATTAGGTTACTGCTTTTCAGACCTGTGTCCCGAGCCGCTCCAAGCCCAGATAAGCGCTGGTGTATTTAAAGAGCTGTGGGCCAGGCTGGTCGTGTGACAGGTTGTGGTGATGGATTCATTTCAGCCGCTGACAGGCTGGCGTACGTGTGGCACCGGCGGAGTGCGTCAGGTGAATCATTACAATGTCACGAGGAACTCGTATTTCTTGCTTTCCTCTACCAAGCGAGGGACACGGTGTTAAATAGTTCATCTGCCTAGCGGCCGCTCGCACATAGCGGCCTGAATGGCTCACATTTTTAGGCAGTACATAATGGCACAGCCGGACACATTTACGGGGGCAGTTCACATTGGTAGCTTAAGCGAGGCTGACTGCCTCACTCCAAGGCACAACTGCAATACTGCTGCACTCCACATGGAACTCCATTTCCTTAAACGACAGTGGCACTCGGTTTTTGTAACCCACACACACACACGTACGTGTGTACACACACACACACACACACACACACACACACACACACACATGCAGGTTGATAAGAGGTGTTCAGATGGGACTGTTTACAGGGCTAGCCTGACCTCAATCCACCCTGTCTGCTGTGCAAGTTAGTCTCAGGCAGATGCTGGTTGGTTGTTTGAAAATACCTTTTAACTGCTGAGCCAATCAGAGACCAGGGGGGTGTGACCTGTGGGCCATTTGAGCTTTTGTGTGTAGAGGGACGGTACAAACAGGTGCGTTCATCACTCACCAATCGGAAGCAAAGAAGCCATCAGTTATTCGAAAAAGAATCCTTCACATCTCTGCTTTGTATCTGTTGCTTTCAAAGCCTGGAATATGAATGTGAAAATAGGGCGGCAATGTTAGCATAATGGTTAGGGAACTGGGCTTGTAACGCAAAGGTTGCAGGTTCGATCCCAGGTGGTGCACTGCCGTTGTACCCTTGAGCTAACGTACTTAACCTGGATTGCTTCAGTAAAATATCCAGCTGTATAAATGGAATTGTAAAGAAATGTAAACTGTGTAAGTCGCTCTGGATAAGAGCGTCTGCTAAATGCCTGTAATGTAATGAATGAATTAAGTTGGACCTGCACCTATTTATTTACCTTTGCGTTGTGAAGATTGGAGCATAAAAGCTGCTTCACGGCCCCAATGTGTATTTAGTTCTATTTTACCATTACAGCTTAGAGTGTACTCAGGGAAGCACACCCCAGTGCTCTGGACTCTCACACTTGTAGCACAACCCTGTACACAATTTGACCACAGCAGGGTAGTGGTTAGGGTCCAGAGGATTGCTGATACACAGAGGCCTGTAAGTAGCAGTATCAAATCAACCTCAGGCTCCAAATCAACAAGAATAAGGTGCTAATGCTATAAATAATACAAATGTATATACAGGTAGGGACCAAAAAGTGTTAAATGAGGGACACAAAGTATATTGGAAGCAGATTCTTTCACACAGGTGTTGTTCCTGAGTTCATTCAGAAACTTGCAATCGATATTGGTGTTTCCACCTTTTTGGCCACTACCAGTATATATCATCATAACTATTATGGTCTATTAAGTGTCCTTTCTACATGTACACCCATGCGCACAGACGTGCATACGCACACACACACACACACACACACATATGTTTGTGTGTTTGTGGAAGGGAAGCTTTGCTTGTGATGAGGATGAGGATGAGGAGGATGATGATGATGATGCATTGGATTTTATAACGCTTTAAGGACCCAAAGATGCTTTTTATGATGATGATGATGGTGGTCTTCTTACCCCCCCTCTCCCCTCAGGTGCACCTGCAGACGCAGCAGGAGGTGAAGATGAGGATGATGGGAATGGCCATGCACGTGGTGCGGAACGACGGCGTGCTGGCACTCTACAATGGGCTCAGCGCCTCCCTCTGCAGGCAGGTCAGTGCAAGTGCACCCTGCGCTTTGTGGGCCCGTGGGGGCCAGACTGCTCTCGTCAACCGAGTCCTGGAAAGGGGGCCCTGTTTGCAGAACCTGAGATCAGAAAGATCAGAACCTTCAAGAACGCTTTCCAGGATAATCGGATGGCTGCAAGCTTTCTGGCATCAGACTTTAGGTGGCAGGCACTCTTGGTTAAAATTAATGCGAGGATTTGAATTAGAATTTTATTGAATTGGTACAATGCACATTAATCAACATATCAGCTTTACACATCAATGTAAATGTGCTGGAATTAGCACAATTGCTACATTTCATCCGTAGTCCCAAGGCAGGGACTAATTTAGGCGGGTTTAATTTCCTATGTCCACCTGTGATTTTTGTGATGGCAGCACACATCACACCATTGTTGCTATAAGCACGGGTAGATGCAAAGGTCAAGAAAACCAGGACCGAATTTGGATTCGTGGGCCACATTTGAGTAACCCTGCTACAGGAAATACTGGGCCCTGTGAAGTAATGTGTAGCAGGCGTCTGTAACTACATCTAGCCACGGCCTAAAACCTTTGAGCATATGGTGGGCGGGTCATTACAATGACCTACACACTGCAAAGTCTTTTTTTCCCTATACAAATAAATAATAAAAGTATATTTGTGTGCCATCAACCCTGTTGGGCACTCACAAAATATACGTTTAACACGTTGTAAGATACCATTTGTTAGTAAAAAAACATATAATATACAAATAATTAATGTTTCTTTAATCTCTCTCTCAAAAGAACGCTATGGCCTGTTTAACAGGTGGAGAGAAAACGTCACAAACCAATAAACCCGTTTTCTCCCATTGACATGAGTTTTGAGTTTCCAGCTCTTACTCGTTGAGGAAACGTTAGTTATAGTTGCTAACATCTTTGGAGTTGGTAGACGTTTCCGTATTTTTGGCCGGCGGCTTGAGTACGCGATTACAAGCTGCCGTTTAGTTTAGTTTGTTTTGCTTTTGTTGCTGGCTAATTTAAACGGCGCTTTCGATCAGTGGGAATGCTTTCCTTTCAGGGGACATTTGCACGAGAGCTCTTGCGAACAATTATTCCTGCTCCTGAGGACAGGCTGAGGTGAAAAAAGAGTACATTTTGCCTCTGTGGTGTGGTTAATAAGTTGAGGAATTACCTATACGATTGTGAAATACAGCCAGCGATCACGTCTTACAGCAGTCCTCGAATTCTGCGGCTCCCTCCTGACCAAAGTGCGCGCGGTGTGTAACCTCCCTTATCTTGCTAACACGTTAGAGGCGCAACGCAGCGCTAGCTGTCGCCGTAGGGCACGGAATGACACCGAATACCACCAGAGCCTTTCAAAATAAGTGACATTCAAAGTCCAGTGCGTGGAAGGGAGTCGTGTCTGGGCTGTGCCAGGTCTGAAACCATATACACCAAAGGCCCCCATTGTGTAGAGAGTGTAACAATGCCTGTGCTCTGTGCTGGATGACTGGAGCTCAGCCCAGCGATGGGAACGCTGCCAACGAAGACCCAACCGAGAAGGGAGTCTTCTGTCTCCTTAACTCTCTCACTCTTTCTGCATCAGTCCCCTTCTCTCTCCTTAACTCTCTCACTCTTTCTGCCTCAGTCCCCTTCTGTCTCCTTAACTCTCTCACTCTTTCTGCCTCAGTCCCCTTCTCTCCCATATCTCTTTCCACTGTGTTCCTTCTCTTTTTCTCCCTTTCTCCCTTTGCCTCTCCCCCTTATCAGCATTACAAACTCTCTCTTTGTGTCCTCCTCTCTCTCTCCCTCTCTTTCTCTCCCTTTCTCTCTCTGCCACCCCCAGTTTGATTAAATTCACCTCTGTTAAATGTAAATGGGATCAAATAAAATAAAATCAGATTTATTTGTATCGCGCTTTTCACAATAGAATTGTCACAAAACGCTTAACAGAAGGGGGAACCCAGGCCTAGACCCCCCCAAAAGCAAGCCTAAAGGCAACAGTGGCAAGGAAAAACTCCCTTGGTCGGGAGAAACGTTGGGAGGAACCAGACTAAAAGGTGGGGGGGGGGGGGCATCCTCTTCTGTGTCTAAAAAAGACCATATCATGGTTAGTCCAAGGTGACTCAGGGCTGAAAGACTTTGCCCCTCCTGAGTTAGGTAGTCAGTGGGGGGCTAAACCACGTGAAGGGGGTCCAGATTCAGGAACTGGGGTTGGCGTGGATGACCAGCTCTGAAATGAAGCTCTGGAACTCTGTGCATGACGTGCTGTGTGTCTCTGTCCAACTCCTGTTCTACTCACTTGATACTTGACAGGACTTGAACAGCTGAGCGTGTACGCCAGGTACATTTCTCATTTACGGTTTGATGTCTAATTTCTGTTTTCTCTCTCTCTCCCCTCTTCAGATGTCGTACTCCCTGACGCGCTTTGCCATATACGAGACGGTACGGGACATGATGGGAGGCACGCAGCAGGGCCCCATGCCATTCTACCAGAAAGTCCTGTTGGGTGCCTTTGGAGGTACGAACTCCCTAAAACCCCTCAACAAGCCTGCTGTTTTATTCACCTGCCGGTGGGCTCCTGGGATTAAGCCATTGGCCCGCCAACTCAGCGATGCAGCAGCTGCTGAATAAAACATCGCTTCAGAAAACCAATCGCGTCTCATCTGTTCCCCCTTGTAAAGCGGCAATACACCTCAGACTCGCCCCATGTTCACCCTCTTCCTCATAACCAATCACTTCTTTTTTGGCATTGATCGCCTCCCTGGTTTGTTAGTTTTTTCTGTTCTGAAGACCACTCTTTTGAATGCTTTTTTGTTCAGCATTTAATAGTTTCTTAGCATATCTTTCATAGCTTTTACATTCAGTAGAATAGGACGCTGATCAGCGTTGCCAGACACCTGTGATTCAAGTATTCTTGAAAATCCCCCTCATTCGTCAATTGACTCCCATATAAATTCAAGGCTATTCCCCATTTTACATTTACATTTTAAGCATTTAGCAGACTCTCTTATC
>JAINUG010000429.1:385000-394099 GCA_029706075.1 Aldrovandia affinis
ATTACGTGCTGTGGTCTCAGTAGTGGCTCTCATGCAGTCTCTTCCGAGCCGTTGTCTCCCCTGGGGATATGGGGATGTAGGTGGATGTAGTTACCCTGTCACATCTGGAGTATTCATCTGGTTTTGGGTGTTTTCAGCAAGGGCCAGTGTAAAAGGTGTTGTCCTGAATGTGCTGTCCCCTGCCGTTAGTGTGTGGGGTGTTATGCGGTGAAAGGGAGGATGGTGGAAAACCAGTTGGGTGGATGATCCCCCACCACCCATAGAGGAGCATCTGAAAGTTGTGTTTATAGAGAATGTATCACATGGACTATTTTAGAACAGTATTATTGATTCACTACTGCTTGTGAAACCTGATAGAGGGAGATGCTACGTGCAGAGAGGTGTGTGCCCTGCGTGTGTGTGTGTGTGTGTGTGTGTGTGTGTGTGTGTGTGTGCGTGAGACAGACAGATTCTGAATGGAAAGGTATATAACTGCCACCCTCTCTCTCCCCTCATCACACCCACACTGGCATATGAAACACACACTGTTGTGGATTGACCATGCCCCTCCGTCACACACACACACACACACACACACACACACACACACACACACATGCATTGTCATGCTCTCTCTTACACACACAACTGTGCACACACTCAAATACACGCACGCGCATACACACAAACGGACACACAGATTTCCAAATGTGTGGTTCAATGCCTGGGGCAAAGATTGCCTTTAAAAAAAATGATTGCACTAAATTCAGATTTATTTAAAATGAATAACTTCCTATTTAAGAGTAATCCCTTCAGTCCCTCTGTGTTCTTACGTGCCTTACTATACTCTGGCCAGCAGGGGGCAGTGTGGCACTATGAGTCTGCCGTTGTGTCTGTGTGTGGGTTTTGGGAGCAGTGAGGTCAGACCCTGGACCACACTGGCGTTCAGTCCCCTTGTTAGTCCAGGTATTGTCTGCACAGGTTATAACGAGAGTGAACACCTTGCGTTTGTGCTACAATATCGCGATGCTCTTAAATAAGGCCAGTGCTGTATTTTGTTGTCGTTATTTTTGTGGACCATGTCTTCGATATCAGACTGACTCCACATAGCTTTATTCTGCTAGAAGCTGCATGTCAGGTTTTTAGAAGTACAAGAAGCAAAAAAGTCAAAACAAACATCGAGAATGTGAGTGAGGACCAGAATGTGAGTGAGGAAATCGCTCAGATACCAATGTTATGCATTTGTGCGGACACTAGAAGATTGTCAAACAGCGTGTGAAATACACTACTTGAAACATAACAATTGCCCACAGTATATGACTGGATATATATTGAATATATTTTGAATTTTTGTTCTCAAAATTTGGGATATCGTTCTTAATATATGGCGTCCATGGCGGTACAGATACCAGACGGTCCTTAACTTTTAAAGCTGTTTGTAGATGTAGTTTTGTTCCTGGTGAATATTTTTAATTTTTTGAGTATCAAAGCATAGCGCCTTTCATCCAGAAGGACACGCTTTTCCCCCCAGTGGTGACACAGATTTAGTTGTCATTTTCTGACGAGTGGCACAGAGAATTATCTTTTTTGTTTAATAATAATGGTAATGGTTCATAATGTGAGATAGTTGTTTGAAGGCCTGAGGCCAGCTCTCACGAGGGCACAATTATGACAGTAAATTCACGCGCACTGCACAGTAATTATTTTTAATAATTAAGACCAGTATTCAGTTTCACAGTAACGCGCTGCTTTCAGGAAATCAAACGGGCATGCATGCCTTCACCACCGAAATAATGAAACGAGGACCAAGAGGAGTGTTTGCTCTTATCAGATTGTGTTGTAATTTTGCAGGTTGAACTTGCAGAATGTAGAAATGCGATGCCTAAGAAATCAAAAAGGAAATCCGCTGCAATTAACGGGCTTGTGTTGTTTTCGTACGAGCGTATATGCGAACGTGCGCGTGCGCGTACGTTCGCGCGAGTGCGCTTGCGGCCACGTGCCTGTGCGTTTGAGCGTGCGCGCGCCTGCGCATGCGTGCTTGGCCTTTTGCGTACATCTTGCTCTTGAACCATTGATCGCCTCCTTCCCGTCGGGTCGGATGTCTTCGTACTGTACCAGGACCAAAGGCCCTCAGTGTATTCAGGTCCGGTCTATAAATGTGATCACATGACCACCATTCCGGGTGAAGAGCGCCCCCGTGCAACCAGCACACTACAGAGAAATAATATTCAATAAATCTACAAAAACGGTTCTATTAAACAGTCTCAACTGAAACTAATAGATGCAAACCAATCGTTGCAGAAAAGTGTTGGTCATTCTGTCTCCTTTTCTAAAATAAGAATTTTTGGAATTAAAGTACTAATACAAAACTGTGTGATTCTTTTTGTCTTTGTGCGCTTTGTGTGATGGCCTTCTGGCTCGGGATCAATGTGCAGCACTGATCAATCTGAATCCAAACCATTAAAGGGAAATGTGATTCTCCCGAAGTGTGTGTGTGTGTGTGTGGTGTGAGAATGAGAGTGGATATGCTTTGTATATGTGTTTGGGCGTGAGTGTGTGTGTGTATGGTTTATTTGTGTTGGTGCACGATTGTTTATGTGTGTGTGTTTGTGATTGTGTGTGTGTTTATGGTTTATATCTGTTGGTTGTGTGCGCGTGTGTGTGTGTGTGTACATGCATGTGTGTGTGTGCCGGTGCACATTATCAGGAAGGCCTGTAACGGGAGGAGGGTAATGCATGCATCATTAGAAAGCCATTAAGGCTGTTAACCTTGTGCTCTGTGTCCCTGTCTGCGTCTGCTGAGCTCCCGTGGGCAATGCACACTGGAGTCGTCCTGCTGAGAGCTGTGCGATGGTGCCCTCTCCTGGTCAGCGATGGTACTGTCGACGGCACCACGGAGACAGTATGAGGAAGGTTCTGTGTGAAGGGAACAGCATGCACTTCTTATTTAGTGCACAAGTCAGGGCCTGTCTGCTGGAACAGGGTTACATCTAGTTAAACCTTTATTACTGCAGTCTATCAGGGGGATACAGACATGTGGCGTGAGTTTCTATATAGTGTTATTACTCTAGAGCGGCGTTATTACTCCCTCCCCCAAGCAAGAGAATTGATGCCGGGACTTAAAGAACTGTGTGTGTGTGAGTGCCTGTGTTGGTGTGCTTGCTTGTGCGTGTGCATGTGTGTGTGTATTTGTATGTGTGTCCATGCACGTGTGAGTGTGAGAGACTGTTTTCTGGGGGAAAAAATGTATGACCACTGTCTCACTTCCATCTCTGTGAAGAACATGCTGAGGGCATTGGGCTTCATATTAGTGCTGGCACACCGGGCCTGGGGCCTGGGGCTCTGCAGCAGGACTGGGAAGCTTGGTACTTTATTGGTAAAGGCCACTGGGATGACTAAGACATGATTAATACATGGATAATCAGTGATTCTTTTTGGCCTTGTCTATGGAGCCTGCAGGCCAATCCAGTACCCACTTAGCTATGTGTGTATGTGTACGCATGAGTGCCCATGGGTGTGTGTGTGTGTGTGTGCGTCTGTGTGTGTATTTGTACATAATATAATATATGCCATTTAGCAGACGCTTTGATCCAAAGCGAGGTACAGTAGTGAATGCATACATTTTTCAGTATATGTGGTCCCAGTGGGGATTGAACCCACAACCTAAGCGTTGGCAATGCCATGCTCTACCAACTGAGAACCACAGAATCACGTACACATGAGTGTGTGTGTGTGTGTGTGTGTATACGTATGTATGAGTGCCTGTGTGTGTGTGCTTGTGTATATGTGTGTGTATGTATGTACGTACGTATGAGTGCCTGTGTGTGTGTGTGTGTGTGTGTATGTATGTACGTACGTATAAGTGCCTGTGTGTGTGTGTGTGTGTGTATATGTGTGTGTATGTACACATGAGTGCCCGTTTGTGTGTGTGTATGTACGTACATATGAGTGCCTGTGTGTGTGTGCTTGTGTATGTGTGTGTCTGTCTGTCTGTCTGTGTCTGTCTGTCAGTTTGAGAGGTCATTAAACACAACAGATGAAATATCTGCTTGAGGAAGATATAACATCTGACAGAGCTGCCACATCACTGATTGGTTGAGCAGGATTGTGTGGGGCTCGCTGGTTGAGTGGTGAAGGCTGGGCTGCTGTTTCCAGGCATAGCAGGGCAGCATAGCCCCACCAGCCTCCATCGGGAGGGTCATGGAGGGTTTCCAATCCCAGGTCGGCGTAGACCCCGTCGCTGCGGCCGTGAGAGACGAAGAGTAGAATTGCTGATGTAAAAATCTGTAGGGAAGAACATGTGCAAGAGGGTTGTGTGAAACAAACCCATTTGACCTGTAGTGGTTTAGCCTGCATGTTCCTGTGGAGCCCTATTCCCCCACACCCGATCTGACCACAATCACTCTATTAAACGGAGGACTTTGTTTTGTTAGTCACTCCATTCATATGTTCCTATGTGGCACCCATGGCAGCACAGAGGGTTCCGAGCCCTCTCAATGGTGATTCTGACCCATTTGTCAATCGGTTAGGTGGGTGCACTATTTTTTGTCTGTTAAAACTCACAATCCCAAACAGTGATGTAAACGACTTCTAAAATATTTTTTGTTTATTTTTCTGTTTTACCCGTGAAATGAATTCCGTGCAATTTATTTTGCCGATGCCTTTCAATGGTGTAACATGCATCACCGTTTGGGAGTATGATTTTATTTTATTTTATTTTGTTTTTTTTTGTTTCTGATTTTATCCCATTTTTTTTCTCCCAATTTGGTAGCCAATTAGACCCGCTATTTTTACGTCAATCCCCCCCTAGTAATGTGAGTTCGCTGCCGTAGTCCTGCGACCGGTAGTGACGAAGGTGAAGTGACGCCTCTTCCGAGACGTCACTCGCCAAGCCGTCGACCGAACCCGGTACTTACAGGGCCACTCTCGCAGCGAACGTCACGTCGGCTTCCCTCCCCCTCCTGGGGCGGACAGCCAATCGCCGCCCCTGGTGGCACTCCCGGCCAAAGCCGACACTTGGCGAGACGGGGAATTGACCCCGGTCTCCGTGGCCAGCGTCGGACGTTGTAACCACTGGACCACGCGGGAGGCCGGGAGTATGATTTTTAACAGACAGAAATACTGCACTCACCTATTTAAAGCGCAATTTTGACAATAACTGCCACGATGACTCCTTGACGAATGGGTCGGAAGCACCGTTGAGAGGGCTCAGAACCCTCTGTGTGCTGTGTTGGGTGCCACATAATGGGGGCCATATGAATGGGGTGATTTAAAAAGTGAATAAAAGTCAGTTTGCTCAAAACTCGAAACGTCGTGCAACGCTTGTCGCTTAAAGTGTAAGTTTGCCTTTAACCCTTTGGGGAGTGAGTTTTTTTAGAGATCTAGTTCTAGTTCTGGGTGCGGCAATTGGCTGTTTGCCCCAGGGAGGGGGAGACGACAGGGCGTTCGCTGCGCACAAGAGTGGCTCTGTAGTTCCGGGTTGCGGTCTAGGGAATGGTGGGTGCCGTCTCGGAGGAGACGATACTTCATCCTCGTTACTACCGGTCACAGGGCTATGGCAGCTTACTGACATTATGAGGGGGAGATCGACTTGAAAATGGTGGGTGTAATTGGCTACCAAATAGTGAAAAAACTGGATAAAATCAGAAACAGAAATAAGAACAGTATGTGAGCACACGCAACCAGACGGGAGCCAGTGGTGAGTCCGCCGAAATCAAGGATACGTGCCCTTTTTACAACATATTGGATGGTATTCTGGGTGGAAGCGCCTGTGTGAACCTGAAAGATGTCATCGAAGGGGGAACTGCCTGCTACGTGTCGAGGAAGGCATGCTGACATCAGCTAGCCTCTTCTTGTCCAACCTCTCTCCCTCTACCGATCTGCCTGTCCATCCATCCATCCATCATCTCTCTGGACGTGTCTATCCATCTCTCTCTCTCTGATCTGTGAAATATCAAATGCAGAGTACAACTGATTAATTGTACTTGTTTTAATTAATTTGTCAAGTAAATGTACCTGATTCACACAAAGCACAACCAGTAGAAGCAAACGAGTGAAGTATAGTATAGCATTTCTTTTCTTCATCATTCTGATAATGATAGTATGATAATGTGCTAGGTCTGCATATCTGAATTCAAAGGTTTTGCATGTAATTGGCACCCTACCTTTCAGGGAAGAGTTGAAGTGTAACAAGCGTTCCTGGTAGCGGTAGACGGTTTTGATGTTGTTGCTGCAAGACACTTCAGCAGCAACATCAAACTCTTCTCCTCCACGCTCGTCTCCTCCTCAGTATTTGTAGATGCCTTTTATGTTCCGACAATCTGAGCAAGTCTATTTTCATTTTCCCCATTTCTGTGGGCTAATTTGATTGGGATATACCACACAAAAAGGAATAAGGCAATTTCAGGGGCAGCCATCTAGCTCAATGTAAAAATGAGCCACAATCCAAAGTAATATGGAAAAATATGGTCAAACAAAGTTGTCTCTTCCCGGCATACGTTGACAACTACTTTCGATTCTGCACAACAACTTAACAATAAACATGGTGACAGTGGAGGAGCCTGTTTTTATGCATATTTTGAGAAGACAGCAGAAACAGTGGCAGTGGCGCCAACATGTACATCGGGATAGAACCATGTATTGCCTTTTTTTAAAGTGAAATGTCAAATAAACTAAACTAAACCAAACTAAAAACGGAGATGGCATATTAGACCATTAAATGTATGTATGAGAGTATGTTTCTCTCATTCTACCGATGAGAGTAATTTACGATGAAATGCTTCATCAGTATTTCCGTATGTCCGCCAGTACATTTGATGACTTGCTTCATCTGGGGCCTCATTTATAAAACATGCTTACGCACAGATTTGATCTTAGAACGTGCGTACGCTCATATCCACGCCAAAGTTCAGATTTATAAAAATAGTCTTTGACGTGAAAAAGTACTCAGCTCCACGTCAGGTTTCAACTTGGCGTACGCACGTTTCCTTGTGGCAATGTTGGAGTGCTGCAGGTATTCACGGTCTCGTCTCTTCTCTGTCTTGACCCCTTGCTGGTGGAACGACCTTCCGCAATCGATCAGGACCGCGGAATTACTTGCGATCTTCCGCAAGAGACACAAAACCCACCTTTTCAGACTCCACTACCACTGAATTCTGTACATCTAGCTAATTGTCATCACCACTGCCTACTTGCTCAACACTATATACCCCTGCTTACTCAATAAAAAGAAAAGAAAATTTACTAACCGTTTCCTTCCCAGTGTTACAGGTTTGGTACGCAGAGAGAGAGAGATATGTGTGTTTTGCATGCAGATACTGGACACAGATACTCTAGGCTAACCAGATGAGTGTGTTCAGCACAGATACGCCAAGCTAACATTTCTCTCCTTCTTGTCGATTAAAAGACTTTTGAATTAAACATCGAGCCTTCGCCTTGTTTGGGATATTCCCTTTTCTACACACAGTGTGCAGGTTCCACCTTCATTCATCTCTCACACTCACGACAGATAGCATTGTTTCGAGGGAATAAGAAAGAGAACATAAGAGCAGTGTCTCTCTCAGGTCTTCAGGTCTACTTTCAGCCCTTAGTCTCTTTAAAGACACCTTGGATTTAATCATTACCACTGTGGTCTCTTCGTGTCCTCGTGATATCTAAATAAACCAACATATTCTAGAATCTAGATTAACCAGATGTGTGTGTTCTGCACAGATACTCTAGATTAACCAGATGTGTGTGTTCTGCACACAGACACAGTAAAATAACTAGATGTGGGTGAATCTGTACACAGATGCACTAGATTAACGAGATGTGTGTATTCTGCACAGATACTCTAAGCTAACCACATGTGTGTGTTCTGCACACAGATACTGTAAATTAGCCTAGAGTATATGTGTGTAGAACACACACATCTGTTTAATATAGAGTATCTGTGTGCAGAACACACATATCTGGTTAGCCTAGAGTATCTGTGCAGAACACACACATCTGGGTTAGTTTAGAGTATCTTTATGTGAGAGTGTTCTCCACCAAGATACTCTAGACACAACCAGATGTGTGTGTTCTGCACAGATACTCTAAGATGTTGTGTTCTGCACAGACACCTTGGATTTAATCATTACCAGTCTCTTCGTGTCCTCGTGTTCTAAATAAACCAACATATTCTAGATTAACCAGATGTGTGTGTTCTGCACAGATACTCTAGATTAACCAGATGTGTGTGTTCTGCACACAGACACAGTAAAATAACTACATGTGGGTGAATCTGTACACAGATGCAGAGTACAGAACACACACATCTGGGTTAGTTTAGAGTATCTTTATGTGAGAGTGTTCTCCACCAAGATACTCTAGACACAACCAGATGTGTGTGTTCTGCACAGATACTCTAAGATAACCAGACGTGTGTGTTCTGCACAGACACCTTGGATTTAATCATTACCACTGTGGTCTCTTCGTGTCCTCGTGATATCTAAATAAACCAACATATTCTAGATTAACCAGATGTGTGTGTTCTGCACAGATACTCTAGATTAACCAGATGTGTGTGTTCTGCACACAGACACAGTAAAATAACTAGATGTGGGTGAATCTGTACACAGATGCACTAGAGTATCTGTGCAGAACACACACATCTGGGTTAGTTTAGAGTATCTTTATGTGAGAGTGTTCTCCACCAAGATACTCTAGACACAACCAGATGTGTGTGTTCTGCACAGATACTCTAAGATAACCAGACGTGTGTGTTCTGCACAGACACCTTGGATTTAATCATTACCAATGTGGTCTCTTCGTGTCCTCGTGATATCTAAATAAACCAACATATTCTAGATTAACCAGATGTGTGTGTTCTGCACAGATACTCTAGATTAACCAGATGTGTGTTCTGCACACAGACACAGTAAAATAACTAGATGTGGGTGAATCTGTACACAGATGCACTAGATTAACGAGATGTGTGTATTCTGCACAGATACTCTAAGCTAACCACATGTGTGTGTTCTGTAAATTAGCCTAGAGTTCTGCACACACACACTCTGTTTAGCCTAGAGTATCTGTGTGCAGAACACACACATCTGGTTAGCCTAGAGTATCTGTGTGCAGAACACACACATCTGGTTA
>JAINUG010000043.1:0-17500 GCA_029706075.1 Aldrovandia affinis
GGGAGGCTAGGACGGGAGGCTGCCGTTTAAAAACCTGCCACTTTACAGAACTAACGTAACTAATAAAGCTCAGGCTAGTTATAAGTAATTGAGGCTGGATTCTAGTGGGCAATAATTAAGGGTTTATTGAATTTGATGTGTAACTATTGTCCTCACAAGTCTTGAAATTGACGATGGCCCCTTCACAGCTACGGAGTTTGCCACAGTGAAGTCCACCCTGAAGGAGGGAAAAAGTGCTGGACCGGACGGTATCCCCCCAGAGGTCCCTAAAAACTGCGATCTCAATGACATCATACTGGAGATTTGCAACCAGGCTCTGATAGAAAACATCAAGCCCGATATATGGTCCCTCTCCAACATCATCCCGGTGCCCAAGTCTGGAGATCTGGCTAAGCCTGACAATTATCGTGGCATTAGCCTGACCTGTGTCATAGCGAAGATGTACAACCGCATGATACTAAACCGGATTAGGGACGCCATTGACCCACACCTGAGGGATAACCAAAATGGCTTCAGAAAGGGAAGGACCACCGTAGGCCAAATCCTGGCCTTAAGGAGAATCATTGAGGAGGTGAAGAAGAACAACTTGACAGCGGTGCTGTGTTTCATTGATTTCAGAAAGGCATTTGACTCAATAGACAGAAGCACAATGCTGAAAATCCTTAAGGCTTACGGGGTCCCCCCGAATCTACTCCGGGCCATAGAGGCCATGTACAAGGGCACAAGAGCCAAGGTTGTAACCCCAGATGGCATCAGCGAGGAGTTCGACATCCTAGCAGGGTGCAGCAGGGGGACACTCTTGCCCCTTCCTCTTTATCGTAGCCCTGGACTACGCGCTTTAGGAAAGCCATCAACGGGCGGGAGCAGGAGCTTGGCTTCACAATTACACCGAGGAAGTCCAGTAGAAGCCCTGGCATAGCCCTGGCAGACCTAGGCTACGCAGATGACATCTGCCTGGTGTCTGAACGCGTGGAGCAGGCACAGGAACTCCTGAACAGAGTGGAGGTGGAATGTGCTAGGGTTGGCCTCAGATTGAATGCAAAGAAGACTGAGGTAATCACCTATAACATCCACATGGACCATCCGCCGATTACAACATCAGAAGGCAACACTCTGCAAGAGGTCAATGACTTCAAATACCTGGGTTCTGGGTGAACTCCACAGAGCAGGACCTTAAGGTCAGGAAGGCTCTGGCGTGGAGGGCCCTGAACGGTATGTCAAGAGTGTGGTGCTCAAATCTCCCGACACATAAAGCTGAGCCTATTCCATGCCACTGTGGAGTCTATCCTCCTGTATGGCTGCGAAAGCTGGACCCTGACGCCCACCCTGCAGAAGTCCCTGGATGGGTGCTACACCAGAATGCTACGAGCAGTTCTGAACGTGAGACCAGAACATCCACATTACCAACAAGGACCTGTACGGGCGGCTGCCGAGGCTCAGCAAGAAAGTAGCATCCAGGAGGATGAAGCTGGCCGCCACTGCCACAGACATCGGGAGCTCCCAGTCAGCAGGCTGGTCCTGTGGGAGCCAACACACGGGCATCGGTCGCGGGACGCCCCGTGCTAACGCACGTGGACGTGCTGAAGACAGATGTGGGAGCTGAAAGCTCTTCGGAGCTGGCCGGGTGTATGGAGAACCGAGAAGATTGGAGACTCCGATGGAAGCTCGTCTGAGGACGACCTAGAGAGATTGACTTTAATAATAGCCTTAAGGAGCCTAATAGCCTAATCCGACACCAACCTCCAGGGTGCTGTACTGGCTGCTCTGTGTGCATGTCAACCCCAGCCCCAGTTAAAGAGTTTTAACCCTCTGAGGTCCGTGCTAAGCTTTTAGATGGTTTTTGATTTTGGCATGGTCTGATATTTATCTCAATTTCATCAATTTAACACACACTTACTCCAAAGTGTTTGATATTTTTATTTGAAGGACAATCACAGCTACATTTGTATGCCATCAATAGTTTGGTCAGTATCATATGCAGCTTGTAAATAGATCTACAAACACAAAAGTTAAAAATAGTAAATTTTTCTGCTGTCACAAAAGTTGTGAAAGCACACACTAAACTATAGTGACGAATTGTTTTGCCAATGTGCGTTTGTTCATCAAGGTCTTGGTTATGTAAGGGTGTGAAAACAGTTTAGCACATCTGAGATCTAAATAGCTAAAAACCTGTTTTTATCAGAACTGGTCACATTTATTTCAGGCTGTGGGGGCTAAATGCTAAATACCTGAATATTCATTATTCATTGTCCACACCTCTAAGATCTGTCAGATGGGCCATCTCTTTCCCTCATTGTGTGCCTATTGCAATTTGTTACGTTGCAACACGCGGAATATGTTTGGCGTCACAAGACGCGGAATTCATATATTTTCACGAGTATTTGAAAACAAGCGAAATAAATAACATTTTAGGCTGTTTGAAAAGTATTCTTCCATAGATCTTGTGTGCATATTGCAATTTGTTACGTTGCAACACGCGGAATATGTTTGGCGTCACAAGACGCGAATTCATATATTTTCACGAGTATTTGAAAACAAGCGAAATAAATAACATTTTAGACTGTTTGAAAAGTATTCTTCCATAGATCTTGTGTGCATATTGCAATTTGTTACGTTGCAACACGCGGAATATGTTTGGCGTCACAAGACGCGGAATTCATATATTTTCACGAGTATTTGAAAACAAGCGAAATAAATAACATTTTAGGCTGTTTGAAAAGTATTCTTCCATAGATCTTGTGTGCATATTGCAATTTGTTACGTTGCAACACGCGGCATATGTAGTCACAAGACGCAGAATTCATATATTGAATATACGAGTATTTGATAACATGGCAAATCAAATATAGTTACTTACTCTTGGTCAGTTATTGTCTTGCCGCTTTCCATCGATGCTCTCAAACACTGCAGCGCAGACAATCTTTCCATCTTGAATAAAATTGTATGTCTGTATAAAATCTTGCTTCAAATTGTCACAGTTTGTGTTGTTTACGCCGGCGTTTTCACACATGGCCCCACGCCCCTCCCCACACACCTCTCCGAAATTAGCACCTAGTTACCATGTCAATAGAAGGGGGACGTTACTACCAGGTAAAAAAGAGAGTAAAAGGCAAGGTTTACTTTTGGTCTAATTAACCTAATTTAAAAAATCCCATTTGATTTGCCAGTGCTCAAATCGGAAAGTCGCGATTCTAAGGTTTCTGTCAATGTTTTTGTCGCGTGTGTATGATAAAATATCGCGAAGTTAGAAATAGTAATATACTTTTATTGCTGCTTGGATCGTCGGCGATCCAGTCGACCTCAGAGGGTTAATGATTGATGAAATTGAACATACATTTAACCAATCAGTATCATAACATTTTAGTTTATAACTCAATATACTTTATTTTTTACAAAACACCCAGTGTTTCGGTAGTGACTGCACTGTTTCGGTAGTGACCACAGTATTTTGTTTGCAAGGTTGTATCATTTTCCCTCAACCTTATTGCTTAATCTTAACTCATAACATGCCTTATGTTGGGAATATTACAAACACAAATGTTTTGTGGTCAATAAAATAATTTTATTTTTGAAGACATAACAATTGTTCATCCATAACCATTTAAAGTACAAACATGACTTATCAATGGAAAATAATTACCCAAGTGGGTTCAGTAAAAGAGAAGAAGAAAACATTGACAAATAACATTGATATTATGCTGTTGCTAATTAATGTATCCTCGAAAGGTCTGTAACAAATAGATTCCGCTAGCCGTGATGCTAATTTTCGCTATGCAAAACTCAATTGACTTATGCTAAAAATGTTAGCGATCTAAAAGTCCGCTATTTTTTGCTTTTGGGGTCTTTCAGGATGGACGGGAGGTCCCTCCAAGGCAATGGTGAGGGAAATACTGAAAATAGATGATTGAACATTCCATTTTGCTAGCATAACTAAAGCACATGGCTAGCAAACAGCTTTGAAAACATCATATTTTGCATAAAACCCCAAAAAGTTTACTTTATTGAAGATAATATGTTTTCCATTCTTAAAGTTACACACTGGTAGTGACGGTTTCGGTAGTGACAATTCTAGCTAACTTTGAGCATAACTAAAGAATTCTAGCAAGCACATGGCTAGCATACACGTCTTTGAAGAGGTCTACACACATAAAAACATAATATTTTGCATAAAACCCCCAAAAGTTTACTTAATTTAAGAAAATATGTGTTCGGTGGTGACGATTTTTAAAGTTACACACCGATTTTCAGACTTTGGAACACATTTATTTCAAAAGTATGGGATTTAGCTACTTACCATTGAATTGAATTGAATGTCTTTATTGTCATTATACCAGGGTACAACGAAATTAAGATAGGTTCGGCCTAAAAGTGCAGGACAACATACAACACAGTCACGAACACATACAGTATACCAACAGTAGTAGAAAAAAATAGAAAAGTAGAAAAATACCCAACAATAATGAAAATAATAATAATAATAAATATATATATATATATATATATATATATATAATACACAAACACAAAACACAAAATATGGGCTACTAAATTAAATCTGCGCATATTGCACTGTACCGTACATAAATATTGCACCAGATATTGCACTGAATGGCTTATATTGCACAGTGGGGGAGAATGGAGGAAGGGGGATCAGTGCATGTTTGAGTTCAAGGTGGTTATTGCTTTAGGGAAGAAACTGTCTTTCAGCCTGTTTGTTCTGGATCCCATGCACCTGTAGCGCCTCCCGGAGGGCAACAGTTCAAACAGGTGGAAGCCAGGGTGAGAGCTGACCTTTGAGATCTTTTTTTGCTCTGCTGAGGCAGCGGGAGTTGTAAATGTCCATCAGAGAGGGGAGAGGACAGCCGATGATCTTCTGTGCTGCGTTGATGACTCTCTGAACCCCCCTTCTGTCCACTTCGGTGCAGCTGGCGTACCACACAGTTATGCAGTACACCAGCAGGCTCTCAACAGAGGAGCGGTAGAAGGTCACCAGCAGCCTTTGATCCAGGTTGTTCTTCCTGAGCACCCTCAGGAAGTGTAATCGCTGCTGGGCCTTCTTGATGACCGCTGTGGTGTTCTCAGACCAGGAGAGGTCAGCAGAGATGAGGGTGCCAAGGAATCTGAAAGTGTGGACCCTCTCCACACACTCACCATTGATGTAAAGGGGGGCGGGGTCTGCTCTGTTCTTCCTGAAGTCGCAGATGATTGCATGCAGCCATGAGGGACAGGGAGGCAGTGTCACTGCCTGGTCAAAAATTCAGGAGTGTGGCTAAAAACCAGGCTCAGCCAATGGACTAAAACTATGGGGTTTCGGTAGTGACATGAAAACAGGGGACAAGATTTTTTTAGTATAGTTTTTTAATTTAAAAATTAAACCCACAATAAATCTAAATCTTTCAACTTCTGTTTAAACTTAATCATAAAGATCTTTGAAATTACACCATTGAACAAAATCTAAAAAATGTTTTAAGTGTTATTTTTAAGTGTTACCGCGTGGTTTAGCCCCCCGCTGACTACCTAACTCAGACTAACCTTGGACTGACCATGACATGGTCTTTGGACATACCCTGTGCCGGCCAGAAGAGGATGGGCTCCCCCCTTTTTAGTCTGGTTCCTCCCAAGGTTTCTCCCTACCTAGGAGTTTTTCCTTGCCACTGTTGCCGTTAGGCTTGCTTTTGGGGGGGTCTAGGCCTGGGTTCCCCCTCTGTTAAGCGTTTTGTGACAATTCTGTTGTGAAAAGCGCTATACAAATAAACTTGATTTGATTTGATTTGATTTACATACATTTAAATTTAGGGGTCAGGGTTTGGGACAACTACTTCCCAAAAGAAAGTACCATATAAATGATGGGTTTTTTTACATTTAGCTTATCACTATCTCATTTAATGCCTTGGGTTTAAATAGATCATAACATATTCTTAGTAAATATCTATGTCTGAATACTTAATTGTTTTGTTAAATAGTTTTTCTTGTTGTGGGACCGCACTTTGAACTAATTCGGTAGAATGCCCCATATACAAAGTGTAATTAGAAAGTAAGAAGGAAGTAAAACGAGATTAGAAATGAAGACGGAAAAACCGAAACAGAATTTCCGAAGTGCATGACAGAACGAGAATGAAACATGACTGAAGAAAGATAAATAAACAAAGTGCAAAAACAAACCAAACAGACACTCAAAACATAACAATAAGATGGCTTTTATAGCCATAAAATAGTTATTGAGGGGTGGATTGATTCAGACGGAGCACTACTGAAGGCCTAGGTGTGAAATGCACGGCCCGCCACTGAATTTCCCCCATATGTCTAATGATTATTATTTTATATTGTTAACAAAAACAGTTTTTAAGTTTGGGTTGGGGGTTAGTTGTGAAACATGGCTTTTTAATTTTATCTTTAAAGGGGCGCGATGCGCTCCTGTTAATAACCTGTGAAGAGACATGGATTTTAACTTTTTTTTTTTTTTTTACACATTTGTATTTTGTTTTAGAAATCCCAAGCTCTTCACAGATAGCCGAAGGTAAGATAGCCTTTACCAACTGAGCCACTCTATAGGGCCCAGCCTGCGCTCGTGGTGAGAGCCTTTACCGACTGAGCCACTCTATAGGGCCCAGCCTGCGCTCGTGGTGAGAGCCTTTACCGACTGAGCCATTCTATAGGGCCCAGCCTGCGCTCGTGGTGAGAGCCTTTACCGACTGAGCCACTCTATAGGGCCCAGCCTGCGCTCGTGGTGAGAGCCTTTACCGACTGAGCCACTCTATAGGGCCCAGCCTGCGCTCGTGGTGAGAGCCTTTACCGACTGAGCCATTCTATAGGGCCCAGCCTGCGCTCGTGGTGAGAGCCTTTACCGACTGAGCCACTCCGGAGCACCTGTTCTCCAGCTTTTCAAAAAGCAGGTGCCACGTGCCGCCATATTTGCAGGACTTCATGGTGGACATTGGGGTCACCGGGGACGGCTGACCCCTTATGGGGGATCTGCCATGGTCGCTACTGTAAATATGTGTGTTGTGTGCAGGGCATTGTGGGGGAACATTGCGTGTGGTTAAGCATTACAGCAGTGGTTAAGGTGGAACCACATCATTTTACCTTCAACCTTAAGCGCAGTGGGAGTTGTCAGAACCACCTTATATGGTCCGTCACACCTGGGTTCATTTAACATACACCCAGTCTCCCGGATGTATGTCACGAAGGTCTTCTGGAATGTTTTACATTTGTTTTACATTTTAAGCATTTAGCAGACGCTCTTATCTAGAGCAACTTACAAGATGTGCATTAATACATGGTAGGAACAATCATAGTTAGCGCACAAGATCAGTGCAGTAATACAGCGATAGACATAGTTGTAGGCAGCTGCATACCATACCTGTAACACAGGGAAGGAAAAGGTTAGTGAAAAGGTTTTTTTTTAATGAAATGAGAAGGCAGGGATACATATACAAGAAGTGTTGAGCAAGTTGGCAGTGGTGATGACAATAGGCTAGATGTACAGAATTCAGTGGCAGTGGAGTCTGAAAAGGTGGGTTTTGAGTCTCTTGCGGAAGATCGCAAGTGATTCCGCGGTCCTGACCGATTGCGGAAGGTTGTACCACCACCGAGGGGTCAGAATGTTGCTTGTTCTTTCTTCAGTAGCTCCTTTCACCTGTTGGAAGATGGCTTTGTGTATTAAGGTTAGATGTTGCACATAATTTGACAATTCTGTTTCAAGTTGCTCAAGCGCCGGTCCATTGTACGGACCCCGAAGGTACGGCACTGGCATAGGCCTACCAGTTAGCATCTCATGCGGGGTTAGATGCGTGCTTCTGTTGGTTTGCATTCTCATGCTCATTAATGCCAGTGGTATTGCATCCACCCAGTTGATTTCTCCATCAGCGCTTATTTTGGCTATCTTTGCTTTTTTGGCTTTTTTGCCCTTTCCACCATTCCTTGGGACTGTGGATGGTACACGCACCCAAATCTTTGTCTGATCCCTAACATTTTAGTTACAGTTTTCATCATTTCGACTACAAAATGTGGTCCATTATCCGAACTGATCTTGTCTGGAATCCCAAACCTGGGAAACATTCTTTACACAAAAACTTTGCCATTGACTTGGCAGCTGGACTACTTGTAGGTGTTGCCTCTACCCACCTGCTAAATCTATCCACCATCACTAGCATGTATCTCTTGTTCTGGACTCGCTCGATCATATCCAAATAATCTATCATGAGGTGTCTAAAAGGTCCATCAGGTGGTGGGATGTGCCAAATCGGCGCTGAAAAAGCCTTTCTGTTATTATATGTTGCAGATTTCACAGTCATTTAGTGCTTGATTGACCATACTTGTTAAATAGGGTGACCGCCATGCATTTTTAATACGTTTAATGACTTCCCCCCCTTGCGCAATGGTCTTGACCATGCGCATCCTTGATCATGGTGTGAATTAGTGATGCAGGCACTACAAAGTGTCCTGCCGGTCCTCTTTACAGCCCCTTGTGGGGGCCATAAGGGCATTTGATTTACGACCATCATTCCCCATTTATCAGTCCGGTCAGCGGATCAGGGAGACACGACACCTTACTCCCTTTGTTGCCTGTCACTCAAATGAACAAAGAAAAATGAAAACACATTTTTTCCCTTTTTTTCTTTTTTTTGTCCGGGCTGTTGCCCTCAAATCTTACGCACTTTTTATTCACTCAATTCATTCGCAATCACATGAATTTTTCCTTTCACTCATACCCATGAGAATACCATTAGACACTTCTCTTTCAAGACCTTCGCATAACGAACAGTTGCATAACAACAGGCTCACTATCACAGTGATTATGCACCACAGACCCCCGCAGGCTTTCAGGCGGGTCTCGCGTCCTCCTACGAGAATAGAAGGGTAGAGCTCCCTTGGACCATCCTATGATGGTCCCAGTGCACGGTTGACCATTGGAGTCACTGCGGCTGATCAGCGGCGGATGTCATCATCCCATCCTTTTCACCAAGAATTGTTGTGGGAATTCTACTATTCAAAAGAAGCGAGACCCTGATCTCAAGTTCAAAAGTTGTATTACTGTTTCGAAACAGGGAAGCAGTCTAACACTCTCGCATGAAGAATGTCAAGAGTATCTAAATGATAATAATACTATATATCTCCGAAGAGATCAAGGAAAAGACAGCAGTATATACAGTATCTTTTACATTTGAGGTGACCATTGGCTTTTGGAATTTCACCCATTAGCCATGAGTGAAATCCCTCCTTTATTGTCCAAACACACGTTTTACCCTCCCAACATACACGCTTCTTGCATACATTAGGATGGGGCAACTCTAACTTACGGCCCTTCAGTAACTTTCCATCCGTGTTTTTATGATTTATACAGTGTAATAACGAAGCTCATTCCCAAGTGACAGACCCTAACGCTTCCTGCTCCCCCTTCCCAATCCTATCAGTATCTCATACTTTCTCATGCCTTCTCCCACATCTGGCAATACACACTTATCTCTCTGCTCGGAAAGGGTTTGGCCTCTGATCAGCGGAGCAGAATTCTTGATCGCTGTTCTAATGCAGGAGCTGTTTCACCTTGTCAGAGATTACACATTTAGCTGTCCTTTATATTTATTGCGAAGTGTTCAGAAAATATATATTTGCACATTTTCTGCTCTCCAAATTAATATGGGAGCCCTCTTTACATCCCCATAATCATAAAGGAAATATCACTATTGTGTTCTTTGGAAGAGCACTTTAAGCTAAAGAGAATAACACGCAGGATGTAAGTGTATGTTTTTTGGATAATGTAGCTTTAGCTCCCTGTTTCCTTTAAAATTTACTTCAAGGTACTTTTACTCACCTACAAAGCTCTAAATGGCACAGCACCCACATACATTTCTCAAACAAATAGCAAAATAAATGTTGAATTCCAAACCAATCTGAAACATAATTGCTGACTGAAGGTCTGAAATGTATTTTTTCTTTAGTTTATAAGACGAAGTCATATGCAGTTGATGGACCATTTCTAATATTTTGCGTAATTTATAATTTATAATTTCATATCAACCAACAAGAACCCTCCGGTCCTCAGGTGCTGACCTTCTAACCATTCTGAAAGCGACTGCACAAAAGGAGTGGGGAAGCTGCTTTAGCTATTATGCTCCAAAACTGTGGAACGCCCTACCCAGACACATCAGAGATGTAAGCTCTGTGAACATTTTTAAAACGAAAAACTGCTGAAAACCTACCTGTTCGAACAGGCTTTTAAATTAAATACTGGTTAAATTAATAGTGTGTGGCCTCCCGCGTGGTCTAGTGGTTACAACGTCCGACGCTGGCCACGGAGACCGGGGTTCAATTCCCCGTCTCGCCAAGTGTCGGCTCTGGCCGGGAGTGCCACCAGGGGGCGGCGATTGGCTGTCCGCCCCAGGGAGGGGGGAGGGGAGCCGACGTGACGTTCGCTGCGTAGAGTGGCCCTGTAGTACCGGGTTACGGTCGACGGCCTGCGGGTGCCGTCTCGTAAGAGGCGTCACTTCGCTTCGTCACTACCGGTCGCAGGACTACAGCAGCGAACTCACATTACTAGGGGGGGATTGACGTAAAAATAGCGGGTCTAATTGGCTACCAAATTGGGAGAAAAATGGGATAAAATCAGAAACAAATTTAAAAAATAATAATAATAATTAATAGTGTGTATTATGCCACAGTTTTTGGGCCATCTCTGTCTTTGCTCTTAATATTTTACTTTTTTTTATTTTAATGTCTACATTGAATGCCTCTATCTATGCATTTTTACAATTTTAATTAATCTCTGCTTTTTAATTATATTTACAATTGTGAAGCATTTTGAGCTGCATATCATGTCTGAAAGATGCTATACAAATAAAGTTTATTATTATTATTATTATTATTATTATGACATTGTTAGTCTTGAAATAATAGCCGATCAGGTTTGGAGGCATGACCACTTGTTTTGCTTGTATGAACAGGGACTACCACAGGTTTAGCTCCTGTCATTCTACCCATGTCATTTATTTTGCACCCAGATCTTTCCATTCACAATCAGTAATCTTAGATAATGAAATATGCGACTGCATGTTTGTTTCAAATAAATCTTCATGCTCCTTACTCAAATAAACAGTGACTCCAGTAAACTGTGGTCCTGAATACACAGTGCCTAAACATATAGTTTTGTTAGTCTGTGACATGTTCCAAAAACGCTCTATGTAGCAAGGTGGCAGGGGTGGCCACCATGCCAGATGGTGAGTGGATGAAAGACCAAACAAAAGAATTACGGTTTGATAGGCCAACGGCCAATTTATTCTCCTTTTACAAAATAATTAAAACAAAAATAAAGCAGTTAAATCCAAAATTATGCAATCGAGGGAACCAGTAACAAAAACCTGCACTTCTGCCTCCATGCCCCAAAACTCTCCCTTCAGGCATGGCAGGCTGTGCTTTTATAATGGCCTAATGAAGGCAATGGCTCACAGCTGAGTTGATTGCTCATTAGCCTCAGGTGAGCCTGCCTGTAAGTGAGGCCGTTGCCGTCCAAGGCCCTATAGTCCTCTCCAGGCTGTGGGAGGGAACAGGAACACCTGACAGCAACCAAAAGGGAGGTGCAGCCCTCTCTACTCCTCCCTGCACCTCTCCCAGTGTCCGATTCTATTTCTAGTCAGGGGTGAGAACAAAGCGGTGGAATGAAACTTTGCAGGTGCTGTCTGATAAAATCATAGTTGTGAACAGGAATTTTTGCTTAGTTACTTCCATACCGTATACAACACTTCATGATTTTGTTACTGGTTCAAAAGAAGGAATTCCAGATTACTGCACTGATCTCTTGGGCGAACTATGATTGTTCCTACCATGTATTAATGCACATCTTGTAAGTCGCTCAGGATAAAAGCGTCTGCTAAATGCTTAAAATGTAAATGTAAAAATGGAATGGGATTGCTTCCTTCATGCGCTTTGACACTGATCCATTGTTAATGCTGGTAAAGCATTCGCTGTCAGTTTACAAACTGCGGAGAAAACACAAAGCTGCCTGAACCGAAATAAAAATGTCACCGGCCTCACTGAGGGCCCCTCCTTGCCTGCTGCTGCCAGCCTCGCTGAGGGTCCCTTGCTGCCTGCTGTTGCCGGCCTCGCTGAGGGCCCGTCGCCGCCTGCTGTCGCCGGCCTTGCTGAGGGCCCCTCCTTGCCTGCTGCTGCCAGTCGCCCGGAGGGTCCCTGGTCGTGTGCTGCTGCTGGCCTTGCTCGAGGCCTCTTGTTGCCTGCTATCGCCGGCCTCCCTGGGGGCCCCTCATTGCCTGCCATTGCCAGCTTTTCCGGGGGCCAAAAGCTGCCATGTTATACCTCCAGTATCAGCTCGCTGATGCAACAGGCATGGCTTGTCTTCGACCCTGGGGGCAGAGCCTCCTAGAGCCCTAGTGTTCCTCTCCCGGTGTCTGGAGATTTCCGCCTCCTCCCCTTAGTCAGAGCTGAGGGGGAGGGTATGTGACACTGGGAGAGGTGGAGGGAGGAGTAGAGAGGGCTGTGCCTCCCTTTTGGCTGCTGTCAGATGTTCCTGTTCCCTCCCACAGCCTGGAGATGACTACAGGGCCTTGGACAGCAGCAGCCTCACTTACAGGCAGGCTCACTCAGCTGTGAGCCATTGTCTTTGTTAGGCCATTATAAAAGCACAGCCTGCCATGCCTGATGAGAGGGTTTTGGGGCATGGAGGAAGAAGTACGGTTTTTGGTTGCTGGTTCCCTCGAAGGACTAGTTTGATTTAACTGCTTTATTATCATGTTTTGTTGGTATTATTTCATTTAAGGATAATAAATTAGCTGTTAGCCTATCGAACCTTAGTTATTTTGTTCGGTCTTCCATCCACTCACCACCTGGCATGGTGGCCACCCCTGCCACTGTGCTACAGCCTCATTCTGCTAGGTGGGTTTGCATAGAGTCTGAGCAATATTTCCTTCTGTGCTGCCTGTAATCGTTCTGCGTGTCGCCAGATTAAGCCACGCGTCTCATTCAGGTCAGTTCAGCTTTCTGTGCCTTTCCACCGACGCTAAGCACATCCAAAAGGAGACACCAGTTACATATCTGACTTTCAGAAAAACACATTTAATCACTTGAGGTTACAAAACTGCTATGCATGGGGTTATGCTGGGGTTCACAGAGCATACATAGGCATACACACACACCGCACAGAAAGAAACATAACAAACATGGGGGACCCCAGACATCTCTACAGACAGAAGGGGGGAGGGGGGGCATTGCAGGAAGGGGCCACTGGAGGTGGAGGGCTGCTTGGGCCACTCTGAGATTCAGCGTCATGTATATGCATATACAGGCAACTGCCAAAATAAAGGCAACACTTGAGTAAATGATATATCCTTTAAACAGGTGCAGTACCACAAGTGTCTGTCAGGGGGTGCCATGGCTGGTAACAGCGGATAGACTCAGCCCTCCGGAGCCCCACCCCCCACCCACCTGGCTGGCTGGGACTCTCCTAGCCCTGGGCCAGGGCTGTTTCAGTGCCCCCCCTCCGGTTACCAAAGTGCTGCCTTTATTTTAAATTAAAATTTGTTTCAAATTTTTTCCCCAGTTTTTCTCCCAATTTGGTAGCCAATTACACCCTATATTTCTTTCAATTTACCCTCCCCCACAAGCCTGCTGCTTGTCCTCGGAGTCAAGCCAGTTTTCCCATACAGGGACGCCTTTTGCGCTTCTCGGCAAGCTTGTGTCGGCTCTCCCTACCTCCTCCATTTGGGGCAGTCATCCAATCATTAGTTAGGTGAATCACAACCAGTGATATTTTCAGATTTGAGCACAGCGTGTGAATACAGCTCTTTGGGAGAATAACTTCTTAAAATGAAAATGAGAACTAACACTATCAGTTTACTAACGAATGTGTTAATGTGCCGTTTGTCTGAAAGTCTGTGGGGGAAAAAAAGCACATAAAACAAGAGGCCCTTTCAGACTGAACGAATTGTTCGCGAATTGTTCGACTGTGAAAAGTTCAAACTCTTTAACTGGGGCTGGGGTTGACATGCACACAGAGCAGCCAGTACAGCGCTCTGCAGTTTGGTGTCGGATTAGGCTCCTTAAGGCTATTATTAAAGTCAATAGTTACCCATCAAATTAAATAAACCCTTCATTATTGCCCACTAGAATCCAGCCTCAATTACTTATAACTAGCCTGAGCTTTATTAGTTACGTTAGTTCTGGAAAGCGGCAGGTTTTTGCGGCAGCCTCCCTGTCCTAGCCTCCCCGTATGAAGACTCAGCAGACACAGACAAAGGAATCTACCTGCAGGAGTCCACCAAGGGAGGCCAGCTAGGGAGTGCTCGCCACACGGTAAGTATCATAGTTTTGTCTCTTCCTGTTCTACTTCCTCTGCATCTAACACTACATGCTACCTCCCTATCCCAGTCCATGTCTCCTCTTCTAGATTTCTTAGAAGGAGAGATTCTACTCACACCCAAAACCTCTCCAATCTCATCCACCCTGCTAGATATCCCGGTGTCGACGTGGTGGTAGCAGGTGGACTATGGAACTGCCAGTCCGCTTTCATCTCGGCCCAGGCCTCCCTACTCTCCCTGAAGACCGACCTTCATCTCGGCCCAGGCCTCCCTACTCTCCCTGCAGTTCCTGGCAGAGGTGGAGGGACAGGTATACTAATCTCCTCCCTGTGGAGATTTGTTATTGTTCCTCTTCCTCACTTCTCACCCTCCTCCTTTGAATTTCATGCTGTCACTGTCACTGTTCCATGTAAACTGCACATCATTGTTCTCTATCGCCCATCAGGTCCACTGGGGAGTTTCCTAGATGAGATGGATGCCCTACTCAGCTCCTTCCCTGAGGACGGCACTCCCGTCTTACTCCTCGGTGACTTCAACCTGCTGCTGGACACCCCTCAGTCCTCCGCATTTCTCCCCCTGCTTCAGTCCTTCGACTTCACCCTGGCTGAATCCCCATCCACCCACAAGGCTGGTAACCGACTGGACCTGGTCTTCACTAGGAACTGCACCTCCCCTAACATTGTGGTATCTCCTCTGCATGTGTCTGACCACTGCTTTCTGTCTTTCCCCCTCCCCTCTGCGCCTAAATCATCTTCACCTGCCCCCACTGTCCTTGTCCATCGCAACCTCCGCTCTCTCTCCCCCTCTGCCCTGTCAGCTACTGTTCTATCTTCACTTCCCCTTACTGATGCCTTCTTTCAGCTACCTGCTGAGGAAGCATCATCCACCCTACTTTCCTCTCTCTCCTCCTCCTTTGATTCACTCTGTCCTCTATCTACTAAACCTGCACGTCTCCAACCCCTCACCCCCTGGCTAACTGACTACATTCGGGCTGACCGACTGAAACTGCGAGCAGCAGAAAGTAAATGGAGAAAATCCAAATCCCCTGTGGCTCTGACTGACTTCCACACACTCCTGGCTACCTTTTCCTCTAACCTTTCCTCATTTTTCCTTTCCAAGATTCAATCTCCTCTTTCTAATCCTCAAAAACTCTACTCTATGTTTTCCTCTCTCCTCACCCCTCCTCCTCCCCCCCCCCTGTTCTATAACCACGGATGACTTCCCAATGGAGAAAATCGCAACTCCTTCCCCCATCCTCTCCCCTCACCTAATTCTCCCTCACCCATATCACTACCTAAACCTCTCACCCGTGTCCTCTTTCTCGCCCCTCCCTGACTCAGACATCCTTCAACTTGTTCACTCCCACCGTCCCACCACCTGCCCTCTCGATCCCATTTCTTCCCCCCTCTTCCAGTCCATTGCTATGGACATCCTCCCCTTTCTCTCCAATGTTATTAACTCCTCTCTTTTCTCTGGCTCTGTCCCCTCTTCCCTCAAATGCACTCATGTTGTCCACTTCCTCAAAAAACCCTCTCTGAATCGACCTGTCTTTCTCCTCCCATTCCTCTCCAAAACACTAGAGCGGGCTGTCTATAACCAACTGTCTGCTCATCTCCTTCAGAATGACCTGCTTGATCCTAACCAATCTGGGTTCAAGGCAGGCCACCCCACAGAGACTGCTCTCCTTGGGGTCACTGAGGCTCTTCACGTGGCAAAGTCCCAATCCCTTAGCTCCATCCTCCTCCTCCTCGAACTGTCAGCTGCATTCAACACCGTGGACCACCAGATCCTGCTCTCATCTCTCGTCAAGATGGGAATCTCTGAATCTGCATTGACATGGTTCAAATCCTACCTGGCTCATCGGTCCTACTAGGTGGCCTGAAGAGGATCCCTCTCCCCTCCCCACACCCTCTCTACCAGAGTTCCACAGGGCTCAGTGCTAGGCCCCATCCTATTCTCCCTGTACCCTGTACAAGTCACTTGGTTCTGTTATCTCTGCTCACAGTTTTTCCTATCACTGTTATGCTGATAACACTCAACTCTTTCTCTCCTTCTCTCCATCTGAGACCCAGGTCCCGACATGGATCTCTGCATGCCTGGCCGACATCTCCGCATGGATGTCCACCCACCACCTGAAGCTGAACCTGGTGAAGTCTGCCAGGAGTCTTGGAGATGATCAATCACCTGGAAAAACCATCCTAGTCTGCCAGGAGTCTTGGAGTGACCCTGGACCACATTGCAGTGATCACTCAGACCTGCTGATTCTCCCTCCACAACATCCGGAGTATCCGACCGTTCCTCACCCAAGAGGCCACACAAATCCTGGTCCAGGCCCTGGTGATCTCATGTCTGGACTACTGCAATTCCTTGCTGGCAGGCCTACCGGCCTGTGCCATCAAGCCACTGCAACTAATCCAGAATGCTGCTGCTCATCTGGTGTTCAACCAGCCGAAGTTCATCCACATCACCCCTCTACTCTCCTCTCTGCACTGGCTCCCCATCGCAGCACGCATCAGATTCAAATCACTGGTGCTTGCTTTTCAAGCAGCTAGAAGTACTGCTCCCCCATACCTCCAGTCACTGATCACTCCCTATACCCCAGCTAGACCCCTCTGCTCCGCCTCCTCTGGCAAACTGACTGCCCCATCCCTCTGGGCCCCATCCCTGGCAGCCACTCCTCGCGGTCTCGTCTCTTCTCTGTCCTGACCCCACGCTAGTGGGACGACCTTCCGCAATCGGTCAGGACCGCGGAATCACTTGCGATCTTCCACAAGAGACTCAAAACCCACCTTTTCAGACTCAACTACCACTGAATTCTGTACATCTAGCAAATTGTCATCACCACTGCTTACTTGCTCAACACTATATACCCCTGCTTACTCCATTTAATAAAAAATAAAAAATTAAATGACTAACCTTTTCCTTCCCAGTGTTACAGGTATGGTATGCAGCTGCCTGAAATGATGTCTATCGCTGTATTACTGCACTGATCTCTCGCGCAAACTATGATTGTTCCTACCATGTTGTCACACGCCACGTGACAAACCCTGAACGGGAACAGAGCAGCCAGGAGACACGGAGTGGGGTTTGTCGGTCTACGGACCGGATTTTATAAATTTTTTCTTGTCTCTCCCCCCAGACATGGGGAAGAGACAGTGGACTCGAGTAGCAGGTTGACATATAACAAAGACCAACAC